>QLPG01000725.1:491-35586 GCA_003314385.1 Gomphus sp. MG54 | reverse complement strand
AAAAAGGAAGCCTGATACAAATTGACACTTGATGAGCAATGTCATCGTATTGAAATAGCTGTGATTCTGGGCTACTCTCCACATGCATTCTGTAATTTCGATAATATATAGTCTCTTCCGTATTAACCCATTGAAGCTTCGATAATATACAGTCTCTTCTGTATTAACCCATTGAAGCCTCGTCCATATGCTATTAATTAGCAGACACAAATAGATATAACTTATCATGATCATGCCAGCTGCTTCGACTACACTACATTTGGAGCGTAGTCAGCACAGCGATCAATCTAGTCAGCAATACAATTCCGGCAAATATAACGCTTAGCGGATGAACAATCCTAAGCGCTTGCCCTTTGGAGTGAGAAGTTTTCAAGTAAACCAGACCAGCAGGTTACAGTAAAAGTGGGTGAAAGAGAACCCTTGAAAGCGCTTACAATTTTCAGTAAGCAAACCCTTTGAAACAACCCGGCGCAGGTTTTGACCGGGTGATGCGATCATGGCCCTGTCAGAATCTGACCAAGGGCACCTCCACCCCATCAACGTCTAGGTATGAGCGATATTGGCACTAGGATCCAATTACATAAACATAAGCAGGGAGCAGTCGGACTCGACGGAGTACATAAAGAAATCATCGACCAGAAACCCAAGCCACGTTTTCAATTCTGATGATACATACTAGCACTCACCAACAGACCCCTCAGGGTGCAGATTGCCTTAATTACACAGTTTTGCAGTTCTGGATTCGAGTGTGGACGGTATTACATGAGGGTGGGGGGGTGGGGGGAAGTGGTGTATAATCAAAATCACCAAAGGGCGTGTAATGATAGAAGAAAAAGGGTCCTAACCTTCATTGCCATTAATCATTCTTCAAATTTCACCTCCCGTCCCGGAAAAAAAAAAGTTGGTCAGTTCTTTTTCTCTCTTCAACTGGAGAGGCCCTGCATTTTCGGGTTCAATTGCATCAAGAAACTTTACCGGAGAGTTTATCATCAGTACCTTTTACTGTAATACCTGTCCCTCCAGTGGGGTCGCTTCGTTCGATAACGTCCCAAATCCACTCCCAATGAATAAGCAAGTAATCAGCCCTGATATGTGATGCCCTGCCAATACAACTCAAATACGTACACAATGTATTCCTAGAAAACTGGGATTGTATGACAAAGGTAGGCTAGTAGTGAATGTGAATACGACCTGCGAGTTGTTTTTTTTTTAGCAGGAGAAGGAAAGAAAAAAGAATAAGAAAAGATGGCTAAAAATATTTTTTGCTAGAAGTAGCTCTTTGAAATGGAACACCTACAGGAATCACTGATTGGAAGGGGTTACGGGGGTTCGAAACTTGCGTCACCTGCGTAGGATGAATGGAGGTTGAAAACAGTTGAACAGTTTTTTTCAACTGGAGAGGCCCTGCATTTTTCGGGTTCAATTGCATCAAGAGACTTTACCGGAGAGTTTATCAGTACCTTTTTACTGTAATACCCGTACCGCCGGTGGGATGAATAAATAATCAGCCTTTCTATGTAATGCCTGCCAATACCACTCAAATACGAACACAATGTATTCCTAGAAAACTGGGATTGTATGACAAAGGTAGGCTAGTAGTGAATATGTATACGACCTGCCAGTAGTTGTTTTTTTTAGTAGGAGAAGGAAAGAAAAAGAATAAGAAGGGATGGCTAAAAATATTTTTGCTAGAAGTAGCTCTTCAAATGGAACACCTACAGGAATCACTGATTGGGAGGGGTACGGAGGTTTGAAACTTGCGTCAACTGCGTAGGATGAATGGAGGACGGACAAAACACACGCTCATGAATGATCGCAGTAATGCTACGATCTCGTGCAGAACATCCAGAATTCAGAATCGAGAACTCGATGTACTTGCAGGAACATCAGTGGTCACTTTTTCGGTCACATGTGACGTGAGCAAGTATACAGCAATAGAATGACAGGGTTCGAAAAATACACAAAAACACAGGCCATTTTCCGCACCACCAATAAAGTGCCTGTTAAAAAGAAGAACCCCCCCCCCCTAAATATGCTCTTCAGTGCTCCCTCTCTCGTCCCAAAATCTCACTAAGCTTGCTCGCAGCGACACCGTGCTCTAAATCCCCAGCTTGTTCCTGATCCGCCTGTCGTGTTTGCGCCTTCCTCTGCATCATATTCCGCCCACCCAATAACAGTGAGAACCGTTTACTCCGACCTTCGCCCACCGAGGTAGGGCGCGCAGTCACCGCAGCTGTGTTCACAGCAAGCGCTGCCAGGCTAAACCTATTCGGCTCAGCGCGAGCTTCTATAGACTGTCTCAACCGGTCTCGATGCTCGTTATTGGAATTAGAATTGCCGTTCTCTGCGCCTGCGTTTGTGGATCCGGCGGCAGACGGTGCCGAGAGTTCCGCGCTGTCGTCGGACGGGGAGATCATGTCGACGCTCACGGTCGAAGTGGTTGCCGATGTCATGCGTGACAGGGTGAGGTTCATCACGGGCTGGCTTTGGGGACGAGGACTGATACGTGGGCGGCGCAGTCTGTGAAAGGCGGAAGGTGGGGGCTTAAACAGGGCTGAAGGGGAGGTCGAGCCAGGGTCCGATTGACCCGGTGGGGAGAAAGAGGGCATTGATTTCCATGATGGGAGCTGTGAGAGCGTTCCAAGGGTTGATGTATTTGTATTATGCGATTCCCCTTGGGGTTGTGCGGTAAGGGTAGATGTTGTTGAGGGCGAGGTGAGGATCGGAAACACGGTATCATAGCAGGTATTACAAGCACGCGCCGGCTTTGACTCTTTGGTGTTCACGTCCGAAATGAAGAACGTCTGCGAGTAAATGTTTTATCTTATGTTTTGGTGCAAATTTCCAACATATCAGACCATACATACTTTTCCAGAGCAATTTGCGCAGACACAACGACCACATAGCCGACAGTGATGTCTTCGTCTGCGCCAACCAAATCGCGCCCCACATCGCATGCAACTGTCCGTCTTGGCATCGGGTACCCATACCGCGGGTAAAAAGTGATCAACCCTCCCTCGGCGTGTATTTGTCCCATCATCTGATGGATGTGGGAGTGCCTGCAAAGCGCGTCGCAGATGAGTGGTTGCCTCAGAAGAGGTAAGTGTCGAATTCGGGTGCATCACATTAAGTGATACAAGCAGTGACGATTTGGCATTTCGAATGGCTGTCATCCACTGGTCCCGCTCTTCTGCGGTCGCTGAAATAGATCCTAAGTACGCCCCATAAGGCCTTTGGAAAACATACACACCTGCATAAACCGCAAATGACACCTCAGGGCTCAAAATGTCAAACCTTGTCCGATCAGTCTCATCACGCCCGGTGGGATTCACAACTACTTCAAGGTCGACCAGCTCTGCTTTACCTTTGAAAGTCCACCGTTCATCTGAATTTCCACTACGCTCCAACATCGGACTTGCTGTCGTTGGTAACTGGGTTTCACTCTTGCTTCGGTCGCGGTGTAACCTTGGCCGTCGCAACCGGTGCTCTGCAACACTCCATTCCTTACGATCGTCGCCTCGAGCGAGCCACACCAAACAGTCGGAAAAGAGCAAAAATTCGCGCGCATCAGGCGCATTATGCTCAACCTGTCCCTGAAGGAGCGATCCACGACGCAAGAGTGATCGTCCAGGGGTAACCAGCTTGAAGGGCAGATTCAGTGTCGCGCGCTGAAGCGCGAGAAGAGAAAGTATTTGTGAGTGTGTCTCTAATGATACGTTGAGAGAATTTGTGACTAATCATTCGAAAGATATAAGATGGGTTCTATTTTTTGTATGATAACCACTCACTCTTAGAAAGGAGTGCGTGCACGGCTGTCAGGGAGCCATGCTCTGGGTCCGAAGGATCCGTACAATTGATGAGATCCTATACAGGGGAGTTTAGAAGATTTTACATAGAGCAATGTGGTTTCTACCTTCAATAAAAGAAGGTAGCGAGGACAACGCTGAACAATAGTCAAGAGCCAGTCCCTTAGGCCAAGTTTACCGCAGCGAGGATCCGCTTCCTGCGTGCGAACAAAATTCGAAAACGCAGGGTTATTGCTGATGAGACTGGACAGTGACGTGAGAACAGTGGGAAAAGAGGTAACAAACAGAGTGTAAAGGGAAAGATAGGGAAAGTGAGACATAAGCACAGAGGATAGCGGGGGTGGCGGGTCGGATGCATCGGACAGGAGGGTCGTAAGAGACGTGAAAAATGATCGATGAAAGTTCCATATGTCAATGAAATTGGAAAAAATGGATGTGAGCTCGTGACGACCCAGGAGTGGCTGCGGGGTATCAAGAGAAGAAATAAGAGGCATAAGAAATTTCTAAACGTACGTAAGACAACATGACGCACGAGTTTTTGTTATCGACGATGTAAAGCTTACCGTGTATATAAGATCTAGACCATTAACGTATGCACGTTCCGTCTCAAATATCTCATTGACGACCTTGCGGCGCCTTTGTTTCAGTGCAGCATTGGTTGCATCATTATATCTATTACTGCTTTTAGTCCTCAGACGCGAAGATGGCCGTTGATGAAGATGTGGACGGGCTTGGACATTTTCTTGCTTCGCGACGCCCGTTACGAGGGCCGGCAGTGACGACTGTTGGCCCTCTTCAGGCGTGGAATCAAAAGAGGCAAAGCTAACGATGGATTGTCGGTTCTCTGCAGAATTGGGTACTGATGGTAGCGATATGCGACGAAAAGGAAGATGAGGTGGACGATGATGAACTTCTGGGGTTTGGTGGCTCGAGGAACCATCATTCTGTTCGACTGGGAATACTACGGAAGACGCTGGGGTGTTTCATGTCAGCCATTTCTCTCTGAGAGAGATACAGCACTAACCCATCCCTGATTGCAGTTACCATGGAACTAACCCCTAAGCGTCTCTCAACGTCTTTAGTCGGAGGTACGAAACGCAGTCCAATCAAGTAGAGAATGTGTTGTCTCTGAAATCCGATCGAGTCCGTTGCTTCCGCAAATGTAGCACTCGGATTGAAAGGAGAGTTTGCAAACCACTGCGCCTGTTCCCTCTTCCCTGGGAACTCGCAATCCTTCCTAAAAGGATAACTTGCTTCAAACTGATGACGATAGACGATTATGTGGTGAGTACCAACCACGAATGAACAGGGAAGGTTACTGACAGCGAATGGCTTCGGTAGTCGGGCTTCTAAAGCATGAGTTCGTCGTCCGGCTTATTATTATATAATCAATGTAATACAATCTACGCGTAGATCTAATTAATTAAACAAAAGTGGAACGTCGATGACGAACCAGTGATCCATCATAGATAAACGGGATCACTCCGTAGTCCAGCGAACTGAGATTATCCAGCCTCCTTTATACATGTAGTGCAAACTATATAAAACGATTGACAAAAGAGGAAAAAATATGTGTTGTGCGGTGACTATTGTAAGAAATGCAAGCTTATATTGCGCAGGTTATCACTCTAAGACGATTGTCCACAGGACAGATCTGAACATTTGTCTTACATATTTATCCTACTTATATCTATAACTTGGTGAGAGATCCCCATGAATAAAATAGAGACATTTCTTGGATCTCAAGGTGTCATTTCCCCTGATACCCCAGATTGATCACTCAAATGTCATGCTTACTATTCTTCACAACACTCCTCCGCAGTTGAGACATCAATTATACCCAACCGTTTCATGAGATAATGATGTCAGTCGCATGGGGAGGGTTTTGTGAACATGTCGGCAACATTGTCCTTGGTGCGTACAGGTGATACACTGAACACCCCATCGGAGGCGGCATTTCGGATATAGTGATGACGAATGTTTATGTGTTTCATTTGACCATGGTGAACAGGATTTTCAGCAATAGCTTTTGTGCCGAGTGAGTCTGTGTAGAGTTCAATTGGGTTGGTCTCGATATCAAGTTATGTGAGTAGTGATATTGTCCAATTTCCATGTTTTGCATACCCAAATCCTCAACTTCCATCAATGAAAGTGCAACGGTACATTGTTTCCTTGTCTGCCAGGTGACACATCCACCTGCAAATATAAAACAGTAGCCTGTCATGGTACTACGATCATCTGTATCAGCAGCCCAATCAGAATCACTGCACCCTATGAGTTCGCTGCTGTCATTTTGTCCATACAATAACTTGTAGTGTCATGTGTATTTGAGACATTGAAGGATATTAAAGGCAGGATTAAGATGTGATTGTGTCAGATTGGAACCATACTGTGCAAGCCAATTTACTGCAAAGCAGATGTCAGGATGTGTTGTGTACATGAGGCATCCAACAATTTGCTGTCATCATGTGCAAAGCTGCTAGTCAGGCATATCATTTGTATTTGCCTGTAGTTTTGTCCCAGGTGCAAGAGGGGTGAAAGCTGGGGTGATTCTAGTGTTTCAGAGTGCTACAGTACATGCTGAATTTAGAGTCCTTGACTTATGGTTAAGGTCCTCTTTGAGTGATCATAAATGATGTGAAGCCCATGGAACTGGGTAATCTCTCCTCAATGTTAAGAACTGAATGAGGACATAGTTGCAATAGTTCCTAATGATAATATCTCCTAATGTTGAAACAATAATGATGTTTGTAATAGGGCTTAGCTACAACTTATGTGTTGTGCCATCCAGACCTCAAGATCCCTGATTTCATAATGCTGAGGTGAATTGTAATAATGATGTATAGGGTAGAAATGAAGTGGAACAAGACAGAAGTGAATGGGAGAATCTTAGTTGATATTCTGACTGAAGAACATACTAACAGTAATACAGGTTTTATACTAATTTCTTATCTATGAAGAGTCCATGTTGAAAGGAAATGGGGTCCTATACTAGATGAGAAATGTGAGGAATGAAATGGATTAGGGAGTGAGTATTCCAAAAACATTTCCAATATGCAACAGAGTTATCATAAATGGAAATAGAAGAGTGAAGTGAAGTGATTATACTATAAACAGAAAGTGGAGTGGAAATATAAATGGAAACATAAAAGCTAGGTGACTAAATATATACTATAAATAGTAATACAATCATGTATTGTTAGAAATATGACCATGCAGTGTAACAGATATAATAGTGCATCGCATATGATGCCAAGATAGAATATTGGATAGGTTGAAAATGTAAGGGTGATCATTGACAGTAAAGCTGTCGACCTCAACCATGTTACAAATTTGACTCTGACAGTGCTCATCCCATATCACCTTCACTGTTACCATATCACACAGCCAACCAATATATTCAGCACTCCAATCTTCAGACCAATATATCATCATGTCTTCTTCAAAGCTCATTCCCATGCAACATTACAACACCCAGGACACACACATCCAGGCAAAACTATTAACACATCATTATCTTCATGTACCCCTGCCAGCACATTTCTCACTCAGGAGAAGATCCCATTGAATCTACACTCAGTCATATGCAATAGGGGATGCAGTCTATTTTTCAGAAAGTTGAGAACTATACATATTTCTTAGAATGATGTCTAGACCAGCATATCATGATAGGAGAAGAGTAGAATACAAGGTGGAGTTCAAGGCACCATCCCACCCTGATTACCCAGCCCACTCTATTTGACTCACTCTTCATCACAAGATAAGAGTGCATGACCATATACCCATTAGTCCTCCTCTTCCCAGACCCCTATCCTTGGATTGGATACTGGAGAAATTGTGGAAGATATGTTGCCTGTGACCTGGAAATACTCTAAGATGACTCAGTCCCCTGACTCATCTCAAGGCTCCTCAGGAGTAGTGGACAAGGTTGTTAGACATTTATTAGTGGACTTCCTTATTGTTCCTTTTATATGTTTTCCCTTTTTCTTAATATGACTCAGACCCCTTCCTATTCTGTTAGTCTTTTCCCATTGTTATTCATCATCCTCACCTATTTGGTTTGTCTTTCTGTCAGCAACAACAAGAGCTTCAATACTTGGGAGCGAAAGAGGGAAATAAGCAATGATACTTGTTGGTATATTGACCAGAGCTTCAACTAATTACCTAAGAACTATACATTGTTGGAGTTTGGGCTGTGGGAGGCAATACGTCACATGTCATGTAAGGTCACTTAAGCCAGATTAGAAGAACAAAGGGTGTTGATATGTATATAAGCTAGAGTATTTACAAGAAAATAGATTGTCGGTCATACCTTCCACCCTTATCTGCATATCAAATTACAACATACATATGGTCTAGCAGAGTAGTGGAGTCTAATAACAAGCAATAGAGAGAGGAGTGGATAAATCATGAAATTACCCCCTCTTTTAAGGTCAATGTCCTCATTGACCATTGCCTATTTACTGAGTGATCCAAAGTACCAGGTTGGAGGAGTTTGCATTTGTTTGGTATAAGTGCCTGTTTTGTTCATTTGTTACCCCTCTCACCTGTGGTCTCATCCGAAAGAGGTGGTGAGAAGAAGGTAAATGACCCCTGCACTTGTCCTAGCCATTGTGCCAGCATGCACAATTGGTGGGGCATCCTTTTTGTGAGAAGAAGGTAAGGCAGGGGTCGCAGACTTATTAGTTAGTATTCCTGTTGTGCCTGCATGCATTCAACTTCCCTAGACCAATAACCTCTGGAGCTCTCTGCTAGCTATGGATGCTTTTCACGTTGTACCAGTGTGGGCAACAATTACAGGTCATTTTATCATTGCACTGGCATGGGCAACAATTACAGGGTATTTCATCATTGTGCTGGCATGCACAGTGACTCAGTCCTTTTTGTTGTGCCTGCATGGGTTTGCACCGGCATACCTGTTGTGCCTGCTATTGCATACCAGTGTACTGCCCTCACACCTGCACCTGCCACTCTCACACCTGCACCTGTACCTGCCCTCTTACCATCCTTGCACCTATATGTGTACCTGCACCTGCCACTCTCGCAACCTGCACCTGTCATGCCCACCTGCATTCATGCCTGTACATCTGTCACACCCGCCTGCATTTGCACCTGTGCATCTGTCATGCCTGCCTGCATTTGTGCCTGCCTGCATTCATGCCTGCTGCCTACATTTGTGCCTTTCTGCATTTGTGCCTGCCTGCATTCACACCTGCCTGCATTTGTGCCTTCATCATCGCACACTCATAGTGTCAACTTGCCATGCCCACTACCACCAAGTGTGTTGTGCATATCACACTTGCCATTGGTTTATAGGCACATTCTCCCACTTTTGCCACAATTGGGAATTGGCCATAACATCTGTCTTCTAGTCTTTTTGAGGGTCAGTCAGTGGTGACATTAAGGCCATCCAATTAAACCTTGTCCCCTACTTGATATTGTGGTACATCTTGCCTTCCTTTGTCATAATACTTCTTTATGTCTGATGCTGCCTTTTCTAGTACTGCTACTGCCTCCTCTCTTATTTTCTTCATCCTTCTCTCAAACACATCTGCTGCCTCTGTTTCTGCCTCCCATCATGGCTCTGTAAACTTCCTTGGATGCTGTCCATAGTTTAAGTAGAATGGAGAGTACCCTGTTAACTCTTGGATCTTGTCATTATAGCTGAACTCTGCCAATGGCAACCATTCCACCCAGTCATCCTGCTGATGGTTGACAAACAGCTGTAGATACTGCTCCACCTCTTGGTTAATGTGTTCTGTTTGTCCATCTGTCTGGGGATGATAGGCAGTTGAAGGGTTCATCTTTATCCCTAGCAGTCAGTATAGGTCTTTTGTAAACTTTGAGATGAATTGAGAGCCCCTGTCACTGATCACCACCTCTGAAAGTCCAAAGTCCCTCTATACCATGTCTCTGAAGATCCTTGCAATCCCTTCTGATGTAACCTCTCCATTTGTTGGTGCCAATCTAATTTGTTTGGACAGTCTATTTACCATCATTATAATTGCATCATATCCCAGGCTTTGTGGTAATTGGGTGATGAGGTCTACCGATATGTACTGCCAAATCCTTGTTGGAATTGCATTTGGAGCTAGAGTCCCCCTTGGTTTTGCTGGGAATGTCTTTCTTTGTTGACACCTACTGCACCCATCTACATATTTTCTCACATCTCCATGTATCCTTGGCCACTAGTAGTTCCTGAGGATGAGTTCTGTTGTCTTGAACCTCCCAGGATATCTCCCAGTAGGTGTGTCATGGTGTAGATAAATGATTTCCTCCCAAAGCTTCCTGTTCTTTGGTATGTATATCCTTCCTTCCCACATTATGATCCCCTCATCTTCCTTCCAATCCTTCTCTCTACTCTCTACCCTCTCTTTGACTTTGCTCTCTATGTTATTTGCCTTTCTGATTCTTTTCATCAGGTCTTCCTCCTCTCCTTTAAGCTCTCCCCTTATTGCTTAGAAGAACTCTTGCTTCAACACTGTAACTCCAGTATTGTCTCCTTCTACTCCCTGTTTATGGTCTTCCCATCTTGAGAGGAGGTCAGCTTTCTTGTTGAGTTGACCTGGTCAATGCTTCAGGATAAAATCATAGTCTGCCAATTCAAGTAACTACCTGGCCTGGTGGTGGTTGTTGGGGAATTGGGAATGCCCCCTATCATTTCTGGTCATTTTTTTGAGCTTAATCAGTTTGCATATGTCCAAACCTCTTCTAGCTAGGGAACAGCATGGGTCACCCACAGGTCAAATGTGGGTGACCCACACCCAACCCATGGGAAACCCAAACCCATCAATCCATGGGTTTTTTCCCACAGGTCGACGGCTGTCGGGTGCATGCCACACCCGCATGACCATAGGTGCATGGGATGTATGAAATGAACGTGCTGTATGTGTGTGCAACATATGACACGAACATGCCATATGCACGTGTAACATATGACACAAACATGCCATATGTACGTGTAACATATGACATAAATGCACTGTACACGCGTGCAACATATGACATGAATGCACTGTATGTGCATGCGATGTATGAGATGAATGCACCATACGACACAAACGCACCGCATATGTGCATGTCATACGCATGAGGGTAAGGTGTGTTGGTGTCAGCGCATGTGCATATAGCACATTGGTGTTGGCACATGCACGTACAGTGCAGTCATGTTGTACATATGCACGTATGTGTTGTACATGTGCATGTACGTGTTATACGTGCATACATAGTTGAGGCACCAGGTTGGGCTGGGTCATGGGTGCTCTCAGCTTGACCCACACCCAAACCCAAGGGCACCTGACCTGGTGACCTGTGTGGGTTACCCTAACCCATGCTATTCCCTACTTCCAACAAAAATATTCACTTCAAACGACCATATCTTGGTAACAAAAAAATATAATAATATTTTTGGCAGGCCAATCAAGAGTGAGATACCTCTAGTAATTAACTCTTGATTTGCAAGAAGATTGAGCCAATGGATAATCATAAAAATATGAATATTTTCACCTATCTATGTATGGATCTGCAAGCCACAGCTGTCAGGGGACAGCCCCTTGCCCACTAACATTTATTCCTTTTCCCTGTATATCCTTTATTGATATCCTCCTTCTCTTATGGATTCTTTAGTTAATTCTTCTGTTTTCACTGACTGTGACATGACTTACTCATGTCACAGTCACTAGCTATATAGCTTTGCTGCTTAGGTAAGGGATCCTCACCTCATTCTCTTCTGGATCCCCTTACCAGGTATGCACTGATATTGTACTTAGTCTTCTTTAATACATATTCACTTCTGGATCCCCTTACCAGTGTCTGATTGGCACTGTGGGTAGGCTAGGGTTCGAGTCCCTGAGTCAGGCCTAGGGAGAAGGCCAGGGCTGGGTGGTGTCCCGCTGGTTCTAGCTCCCAGCAGTTGCCCAGGAATCAGTACCAGCATGAGTTGCCCTTACATTAGAATGAGGTCACCCAATAAGGACCGAGGGACCGGCTGCGCACTTCAAACGCGAGTGATGTCCTTGCGCAGAGACTACGGCGACCGAATACCCTCCCTCCTAATCCCTCGTAGGGATCCGACTACGTTTGCAGTATTGTCACACATGTACCTAGGTGGGAAAGGTGACGGCTGGACAGTTGGTGACACGAGAGAGTGGACCGCTTCGGGCAACACTGTAAACCGCCGCATAGTCGGTAGAGCGCACCGCCCTCTGAAGGCCAAGGCGACGCTATAAACCCCCAATACCCCCTAACACTTTCTAAAAAACTCGCATTCTTCTATTCCGACTACCCAGCGTACCTACGAGCTGAACAACCCCCCTTACGCTGCTCTATGACCCGTATGACCCACCTCATACCCGCACTCTCCAAACCGACCCCCTTCGCGCCTCACCCTCACTCGATTCCCCACTGCCGCGCAACTCTATCACACCGAATTCCTTCCTCAGGCTATAAGACTTGCAGCCCTAACCGGCGACACCACTGACGTGGCCTGTGAGGCGCCACATCATGCGCTCGCTGCTGACGATGCCCACCACCATCGCCGATCCGCACTTGCAACCTGTGCGGATGCCGAGTGACGATTCTCCATGTCTTAGGAGACGTGAAGCACCCCCTGGAGACCCCCAAGCAGGTCCCATAAATCCCCCCTATGCTGCACCGAGTGTGCGGTACACCTTGGAGGATCGCTCGATAGGCCTGGACAAGCCCTCCAGACATCGCGTAGGCAGCAGGGGCCGTGTCGCTCGCACCGATGCAGGCCATACCCCACGAGTGTATCCTCTACCGTGCTGACATCCGCACACACCCGCGTTCTCAAACCCGACCACCTGCGTGCTTCCTTCTCCCGATTCCCCACTACAGCACGACCCTCTATGCCGCAACTCCTTGTCCTTGGCCTGAAATCCTCTTACAGAACCCTACAGCAGCTGCAACCGTCGTACGGGCGACACGAGCGACAAACCTGCGGATGCTCAACCAAGTGAGCGTCCTGGTTCTCCTTTCCCTGCTGCACATAGCAGGCTCCCAGCCTTGGACTTGTCGGCGACACCGCTGACGTACGTGACGCGCTACGTTACGTGCTCGCTGATGATACCACCACCATCGCCGCTGCATCTGCCTTGCAACCCACCTTAGGCCAGCGGCAATAATCCGACACATCTCTGGAGATGTGCATCCGCTCCCAGAGAACCCCTCTTTCTAATCCACTTGTCTGTGACAAGTCCAATTCCCTGACAATGCCCCCCCCCTTGAGTTCACGCTGTCCATCGTGGAAACTGACGAGGCACCACAACCCGCTTGTCACCGACGTGCCTAAGTCTACCCGGAACCGTGACCCCCTTCACGAGCAGCACCGCACTTGTGGAGTCGTCCAGCAACCTCGAGTCTCGCCTTCAATTGCGCATGGAGCCCCGCAAATGGCCTGCTCTCCGTTGAACGCGGCGCCACAGAAATTGGTGAAACTTCGCCACTTGTTCTAACCCACATCCACACCCTCGTCCAGCGACGACCCCGTGATATGCGAGTGGGCCATCCATCGCCCTTGCTCTTGCCCTCCCTCGTATGGTTTCGCCAGCACCGCCTCCGTTGCTCATCCCCAGACGGGCGAGCCTTCGCCGGCGTACGCTACGGACGGGCGCAACAACCTCGCTCATCGTACCCTTGGTGACCTATGCCCTCCAGCTTACTCCCAAAGCCACACCGTTGGCCGAATGGCTGGCAATGACTCTGCGATGTGTCCCTGCCACCGTCTCCTATGCTAGCCATCACTGGACGGAAACAGTCGTCACGTTTCCCCCCCTGTCCTCGCGTCCTGCCCCGCCGTCTCCCGTTGCCGGCTTTAGAAACGACCACAGGCAGTGCACCCTGTCGAGATACGCACGCTGTGCATCCTGCGATCTACCTGCTGTCGTCGCTGACCGCAGACATGCCCAGACGTGACATGCGCCCTCCGTTCTGCCGCACACGTCGTCGCAGTGACGGATACAAGACCGCCGCGCTAGCTGAGCGACGTCACCCGCACGTGTCCGCCTAATACCGTCGCCGACTGGCTACGCGCCTGGACAAGGTACGACGGTCCTATGCACGCAACTGAGCCAACCGCTCGTCCAGACTCGACACGTATCGCGTCGTGCAGCTCGTGCTGTATGACTGTCGTGAACCGCTCGTCACACGCCTGCTGGATCCGTCACACGCGCTGTCACAGAGATGGGCAAACCACCAGAAACTGCTTGGACGTGCGTCGACAAGCTGCAACCGCCCTGACACGCACTGAGCGCGATCCCTTGTATCTGAAGCGAGCGCCCTGACTCGCTGCGGCCTGGGAGGTCGTGAAAGATGTGTTTTCCGCTCGGCCAGAACCGCGCTCGCGCTTGCATTACGTGCACGCATACCCTCCCACTCGTTCCTGCCATTCAACGTGGAGGCCCTGCACTGGAGCCAAGCGAGTACGTGCTCGACGCACATCTCATTGCGCCGCTTGCGATGCATGACCATTGTGACTCATTCAACCCAGGCTGACTGTGAGGACTAGTCGTCCCCGTTCGACTACGGAGCCGGCTACACCCTATCGCAGAGCATGCGCCGCATCATGGACTTCCTTCGGCGGCACTCATTCGGGCACTTTCGTCTAGCGACCTGGAGGTGACGCCCCCACAGTCAGTCCCCAACTGCCCGGTGCGTGGAGCAACCCTGCCTGTGTGCGTTTGGCACCATGCCTTGTGACGCAATGGGACCCTTCCGCATGACCTTTCGATTGGCCGCCCTCCCGCATCTCGGCTGCATCCTGTTGCAACATGCGTGATGCATCCCCCCACGTAACGCGCTCTCCATTGTCGTGGGCCGAGGACGCGCTCGAACGGGCTGTAACAATTGGCCATGCGCTACCGAGCAAGTGGGTGTGTTGGGGCTGGCATGGGTGTCTACATGGTTTTCAGCCGATACAGAGGCAGAGCTCAAGGTGAGGGGTGTAGAAGAAAAGAGGCCAAGGCGGTGGGCTAGATGGTGGATGTTTGCTAGATGCATGAGGAGGTTGCAGCATTGCCGAAGAAAGCTCGGACATACGATAAGGCGTACCGTCATGCACACAACTTGAGGTCTTGAGCAGCATTCCCTTAGGCCAAGCTTTCCCAGTCAACCTTGGGTACAAGCTTCAACTGCCGAACGACAGTGTTTTCCAAGACCATCACGGGTTGCAGGCCCTCCTTCAATCCCTCCGCCATGCCAGAGCACAACCATGCAGCGTTGCCCCCAGCGCACCGCAGAAGCCTACAGGCTCAGGTGGTCCTTGAAACACCTCGGCCGGCTGCGTAAGCCGTACTCGCCGCGCAGCTCGGTCTGTGCTCGCACTCCCAGCATACGCCCACCCTCTCGTAATGGCTCAGTGATCCCGTCTGGTTGTTCCCTGCTCCCGCCACCTGATGAGCGATATCACGGCGCGCGCCGCATGTTGAACGGTCGCAACCCGCTCGACGTGCGCCCGTGGTGCCGACGCCCGTGCACCTGCCTGTGGCCTGTGGTCCCAAACAGCCAGGTTGGCTGCGAAGGCTCGTCGTCCTGTTCCTGTCTAAGTCACCCTACAGTTGCTGCAACTGATGCCTCAAACGGCCGCTGCGACGCGTGGGGAACGCGATCCCTCGTATGCGACGCAGGCGCCCTGATGTGTTGCAGCTCGGAACCTCTCCAGCCCCCGTTCTCATCCAGCATGCTGAGTCGGCACTCCCATGACCGTCTCCTACCGCCACCGCCTACCCTGACTCATGTCCGGGCCTGGGCAATCGTTGGGTCTCGTTCCCGTGGGGTCCTCCTTCCCACACCTCCCGCAGATGCGCACTGAACGCGCCCCCTCATACGCGACGCCAGCACCTTGACGTGCTGTAGCCCAACCCCTCCGCAGCAGCTCCATCCTCTCCTTCAGTACAGCCTTGAACGCCTTCACGCTGCCCTGTTGCTGCCAAGACGACCTGCGTGCATGTGCCCTCCACTTGTTCCCGGCGTCCAGTGCAGTCCCCACCACATGCGCCGTCACAGCAATGGACAAGAGTCGGCGAACCATGGCCCATCGAGCGATATCACCACGTACACCGCATGCCGGTTGCGCCTGTCATGACTCCTCCCGCTGCCATCGCCCGATGCTGTGCCCAAGTGGCTCTTCGGGCCTCATCCGTCGCGAGTTCACGTGCGACACGTATCATGTCGCGCAGCTCGCACTGTATGGCCGCCGCGAAACGCTTGATGCGCGCTCATGGTGTTGACACCTGCACGCTTGATACGTGTCGCGATTCACCCAGTGCGCGCCCGTCGTCTCTGCTGTATGCGCTGTCACAGAAGTCAGCGAGGCATCGCAGCCGCTCAGCTGTCGCCTCTGCAAATGGCTGAAGGACGTGTAAGCCGTGTTCATCGCGCACCTCGGTTCGCACTCGTGCTTGCAACGATCGCCCTTCGCATCTGGAACCACACGCAACACACTGACTGTGACATGCCAGTCTTCAAAGCTGACCACGGATGCGCTCCAATGACCTGCGACGGCTTCGCACAGTTGCTGACTAAGCTGCTCACCAGCCTTTGGCGACACCCCATGATCTTCCACCGCTGTTACCGCCGACTCACGGCCTCGTTCTCACCCAAGTTCTTGAGGCGATGCCCCCGTGTTGTTCCCTACTGCTACCGACTATGGCAACACCCCGAGAAGTCGCACAAGCCGTGCTCCTCGCGCAACTCGATCCATGCTCGTGGATGCATACGGTCACCTGCCCTATTCACATCGGGTCCGTTCATGTACCCATTCGGTAGTCATCTTGGGCTCCCTTCAGTAGGCTCTATACATCGGTCCAGCTTGTATCCCTTGCATGTATTGGGTGGACCAGGTGTGTCCATGTCCATGTGTTGAGACGCCACATTCTAGAGAGGGGGGTGATGTCAGGGGACAGCCCCTTGCCCACTAACATTTATTCCTTTTCCCTGTATATCCTTTATTGATATCCTCCTTCTCTTATGGATTCTTTAGTTAATTCTTCTGTTTTCACTGACTGTGACATGACTTACTCATGTCACAGTCACTAGCTATATAGCTTTGCTGCTTAGGTAAGGGATCCTCACCTCATTCTCTTCTGGATCCCCTTACCAGGTATGCACTGATATTGTACTTAGTCTTCTTTAATACATATTCACTTCTGGATCCCCTTACCAGTGTCTGATTGGCACTGTGGGTAGGCTAGGGTTCGAGTCCCTGAGTCAGGCCTAGGGAGAAGGCCAGGGCTGGGTGGTGTCCCGCTGGTTCTAGCTCCCAGCAGTTTCCCAGGAATCAGTACCAGCGTGAGTTGCCCTTACAACAGCAACTATGGAACCAATATTCAAACCTATGAAAAAGGCTCCAATTTTCTGGCTCAAGTTCTCAGTCCACAATGTACAACAAATTCCTGGACTTATATAATACTAATTACATAAATGGTTAGTCCAGAAGCATGGCTTACATAATATTAGTATTTCATGACATGACCAGTCATGAAAGTACCAGTCGTGGGAACCTTATATTTCTTTTATTGTAAAAGTAGGGGTTACTGAGGAACTTAGCACTGAGTCAGAGGATAGAAGGATTATTAAAGAAATGGGATTAAGAAGAGCAGAAGCATTGAGCTTAACCTCACTACTAGCACTTGCCAAGTCAATGCAACTCTCAGTGTACTTAGAGGCTAAAAAGTTGCTGACTAGTTTTTTAGCTTAGTCACCTCAACTGATTTCTCAGCTTTGGTTTCTGAGGTGCTAGTCACCTTTGAAGTGGTAGCGGAGGTTATAGATCTAGTTTGAGGAATCATAATATAAGAAGTGAAACACAGAAAATAGTTTGATTCTGAATATACTGTACTTGTTAAATCCGCGTGTCAGTGCTTAGCTAGAGGCTTCTGGAAGGGTTTTCAGAGGATTCTGAATGATTTCCAAAGGGGGTTCATACTCCGGGAATGGAGGGGCTAAGGGTCACAGGTTCGGGATTGGAATCAGAAGGGGGATGGAGAGACAGGAAGCACCGGGGGAATTGGGACTGTTCATGGTATAGAGAGATATAAGTGGTTCGAGGTCGCAGGGACTTGGCTTCAACTTATATGTTGCACTCTCCTTGATCATCTGTCCCTAATTTCAGAAAGTCAGAAAGTTTACTGGAACTTAATCGGAAACTACGATGCAGAATTAAGTCGATATTCATACTGGCAAATAGTCCAGTCGACTGGTGACTTCTATACATGTATCTAGTCTTGTACTATCTTCTGCTGAGTAAAGACAAGGGGGGAAGAGAGTACAAGGGGCAATATAAAATGAAAAACAAGGGAGTGAGGTACGTGATGATCCTGCACATCATCTATCAAAGGAGCAGAACCTTGACTTCGGAATCTTCGGAGGTTTGGAAACATGGAACCTCGGAATGATGCATCAGAATCTAGAAAGCGGTTGATCAGGCCTTGAGCAATCGGGAAGGTCCCAGAAATGGTGTGGGTGGTTGTGGGGTTTAATGTGGGTTTATTTGGTGGCATGGGCCATAACAGTCCTCCTCAAAGCAGATGACAGGATTTGGTTATGAATATCCTTTTGGGTTTCATTTATTATATGTGATGAGATTATGAGCAAGTACAGTAGGATTGAAGAATTCTTTAAGCAGCTATTTAATTTATCTCCTCAGTATAGTCAATAACTGAGTGTATATTCGGAAAATATACCTATTTAATTTATCTTACAAAAGAATAAAAAGAAAATCAGCCTTAAAGGCTTGTACAATATATTATACAACTCACCTCCTCAGTATAGTCAATAACTGAGGAGGGAGGCTTTGCGCGGGTTGTGTTTCACCCACATATACCCTGCAACCGGCCCTTGACCCTATCGAAGGTTTGAGCCAGGCTGCCGGTTCCCAATCCAGGGAGCTGGCCACGCTAGTCGCGTCGTGCGTGGACAAGCGCCCGTAAGTATCGTACATGGTAAAACAAGAATAACTCCCTCAATAATGAGGGTAAAAATACAAATAAAAGTGGGAAAAATTAAGAACTTAAAAGCACACAGAACGATACCAAAATCGATATATAAATATAATATATTGAGATTGATCTCTCAGGGGTGAGATGCAAGTTTGCACCCAACAATATGTAGCTGTGCTCTGCCCTTTAGGCAGAAGGCACAGCAAGGTGGCTGCACCACTGCCACCTGGTGGCAGCCTTTGCCTGGCAGTGGCCTTTGCCTGGTGGCAGCATTTGCAAGAACAGTGGCATAACAGCCACCTTTGCAAGAACAGTGGCATAGCAGCCACCTTTGCAAGGCTGGTGGCCCTATGGCCACCTGCAAGGTGGTTTTGCCATGCCTGGTGGCAGCCCTTGCAAGAACGGTGGCCTGGTGGCCACCTTTGGTCAAGCTGTTTCATGTACTGTGCCAGTGTATCTCTGCTGTGCCAGATCTCTGCAGAACTGCATACACTTTCACATTTGAGTTTCTCTTGTTGAACAACCATCTGTGCAAGCTCCAGGCTATTTTGTAGCTCTATGTAGAGATGTGTAAGCTTTTCCATATGTGTGACATTGTTTGTACAGGTTTTTTGCATTAGCTTTGAGTCACATTTACAGATGCACTGCAGATTTTTTTCTGTTTTTCCTGTGCCTCAAGAATTAAAACCTACATGGTTTTTAATTAATAAATAAACAACTAAGAAAATAATTACATTATACATGAAGCTGAGGGACAATTGATTTACCCTTGCATTCCATTCGATGCTCTTTCCACCATGGATAGATGGTTTTGGCAAGTTGAACCACCTTCTCTGGGGAGGGAATATTGGCAGGAACTTCAAAATTAGCAAATACAAAGAAGAAAGAGGCCCCACAAAGTAGCTTTGATAGAAAATGCAGTCCTGTATACCATGTAGGGCATTGAGTCAGTTACTGGTTGTTATGGCATAAAGCAGTATGTAGGGCTGCATCATCATCTTCATCCCTAGTTAGATGGAAGTGTTGGGTATGCCAGATGGATGCATCAGCCTAGGAGCATTGCAATTATGTGTTTTCAGAAGCAAAAAAAAGATGGTCATCTTCAATAGGAGCATACCTTGGATGCAGTGTTTGCATGAGCAACGTGTCATTTAGCGGTATTCAGTGTGTTTGAATGTGGTCCTGCACAACATGTCATTCAGTGGTAGTCAGTGCCATTTCAAACACGGTCCTGTACAACATGTGGGGGGTTTGAGTCAGTTAGCAGTGGTAAGTTATCCCATCTTTATTTGCAGACAATTGTTCTATACTGGTATGTCTGTGTTATTATCTGTTAGGAATTTATGAACTGGTGGTTATCTTGAATATTTTTCCATATAGTAAGTGCTATCAGGAGCAGGTCTGTCAAACTCACAGCATTATCCCATTGCTTCTAAATAGTCAATGATGCCCCTGATACCCAATTACATTGTGCATCTTAGGACCCATTCCCAATCCACAGCTGCCACAACTGCTATATCTTCCTCTCAGTCTGGCTCACATTCAAGCTCTACTAGTGGGCCCTCTATCCCAGGCCCTGAGTTTGCTCCTGCAGTGGGCCAGGTTAGAAATGCAGTAGCACAAGTAACTCAGATGCAAATTACATGCAAGATCCATCCAGATCTTGGTGCTTTGCTTGACAAAACACTGCTGCAGACAATGCCATTGAGGTGGCAGGGCCTCCTCTACCAAGATGTCAACATCCATCCATAGGACAGCTTGGCAGCAGACAGCCCACAGGTTCTCTATTGAAAGAAGCAGATGGTGAAGATGTGCAAGGGCATGTCCAGACTCCTACCACCCACAATGATAATCCTAATGTAACAGCATCACCACAATCTCCTTTTGTTTCATGGATCCTTTCCTCCCTAATCCTAGGTGGTGTATGATCCAGTCCAGCCCCCTCACTGAATTCAGACTTTGAATCTGAGCCAAGAGGGTCAGGTACTAATTTTGGTTGACACTGTGTGCGTATGTCTCAAATCATTGAGTTTGGTTCTCCACATCGGTATGGTTCTGGGTCCAAGAGTTTGGTGCAATCCAAAACTTCAAAACTTCCAACTCAGCCAAGCTCTGCACCAGATTCCCCATCCAATACCTATGCACCCTCCCAGGTTTGGATGGCTCCCTCAACAAATGGCACACCACTATCCTAATTGCATTTGCCTGCAAGAACTATTTCATCGTCATCTGGCTCCAAACCATACTCATTGCACTCACAATCCATACACTCTAAGTGACATCCTCACACATTTCCCGAGCCCACCCCAGACACCGAGTTGCCATTAACCAAAGATCCCCAAACCCTAGTACAAGAGTCATTACAGGATACTTCCAATTCCCTAATTTCATCTATTCCTGCCATTCTTTCACCTGAGCTGACTTGACCATACCTAGATGTTTCATCCCAGACCTTTGGACGTGATATACCTGAACACCATGGATTGATGCAGAAAACTCTTCCAGAGTTTGGTGATGCATTCCAACCACTGGTGACTTCAACCCTGCCACCAGCTGAACATCAAACTCTAGTGATTGGTGTGGGTATTGGAAACCTGTGCAGGTAGCAGGTATGGGTAGCGTGGGTAAGGGTTAGGGAAATGCATGGGTCAGGCCAACCCACATGGGTCACCGGGTCAGGTGTCCTTGGGTGTGGGTGTGGGTCAAGCCACGAGCACCCATGACCTGGGCCCAACCTGGGGCATCAACTCTGATACAAATGCAACTTACGCGTACATGCACACACTGACACGAACGCAATGCCCCAAACGTGACGAAAGCACCGAATGTGCATGTGACACCACAAACATGACAAATGTGCTGTACGTGTCGTACACGCCATATGCATCGTACACGTCGTACGCACCATATGCATCGTACATGTCGTATGCGTTTGTGGTGTTGCGTGCATGTACGGCACTTTCGTCGCATTTGTGTCGGTGCATGCGCATACACATGCAGGTGCGGCGCACACCCGATACCTGTCGACCCATGGGAAAAAACCCATGGGTTGATGGGTTCAGGTTTCCCATAGGTTGGGTGTGGGTCACCCACATTTGACCCATGGGTGACCCATGCCGTTCCCTAGTAAGGGTCAGGGTCAGGATTTCCAACCCAGCCCAAACCTGTACCCACAGGCAGGTTTGACATGGGTTTTTAGTCAGCACTTTGTAAGAAAAATTATTATCTAAGCCCAGCCACACCCTGTCATATGACTGTACTCCAAATCAATATATTTTTATATTTTAAAAATTAGAATTTATTTAATATGTTTTGTGGCTGATGTAATTGAGGTTCAGTGCCAACCTCCTTACATCAGCTTGGTGTCAAACCACATACACATACCCTCCATTGGCCTGCCCACTGCATGACACTACTACATATCCAATGTCAGCTACATGCAGCACATGTGTGTCATAAGTGAATGTATATGACAGATGTTGTATGTGTATGCATACAGTGCATGTGTGTCTGTTTTGGAACCTGGACAAGACCTTGGTGTTAAAGTTATAACACTTCAGTCAAGCACTGTGTATAGTGAAGTGAGATGAAGAAGAGTTTCAAACCCTGCTGCAGCACAACTCCAGAAATAATTTAATATTTGTACTTTGGTCACAAACTGTGTAATAACTCTAGCAAGCTAATAGGACAAGTAAGTGATGCATTTTTTAGCAGCAATGAATGAGACTATCAAAGTCTGTAGGTTCAGGACACTTAGGGGTCCAGAGATATTCCAATGAAAGGGAATGCACTTAGAGGAAAGAGGAAGTAAGTGGACTGAATGGATAACCCAGTCAATGCACTCTAAAATGAGGGTGAGGCTGAAACAGAAATTACAGTGAAGTAATCTCAAGAGACAAAAGAGTCTTTAATCAGGACTATCACTGATTAGAAACCCTCAGGGTAGAATGCAATTGAACTGGACTATCAACAGAACAATCTCACTCTGTAGAATCAGTTTTACTAAGCAGGACTATTAACTACTTATGCTGAATCTAATACTAATACCAGACTATCATTGATACTAATATATGAGAAAGATAATACTAATACTGGACTATCAACAATACTAATACTATTATGTAAACCTAAGGTAGAAGACAAACGGTTTCCATCACATGACTCAAGCATGACATCCACCATTTTGTACAAGGATCTGGCAAGATTGACAAAAAAATTATTCTAAAACTACAGATCAATGGCATAGAACTATATGTACATAGTGTTGGTTTTACTTTTTGAAAAAAATTACTATTGGAAATGTAATATATCCAAACTTTCAAACATCTTCCCAAAATTCATAATCACATTTTTTAAGCAGTCTGACACTGTCAAAATTTTTTTGCTCACAAAATTTTTGCACTGATGTAATCACCTATATAAGGAAATATTCCATATATAGAAAGTCATTCCCACTGGTAATAGTGGTAGTCCGGTGTATCTGTTGCTGTCAAAAATCTACCAAAATATGCCTAAACTCAAGAGAAGCCAGACAGTGTCTAACCTTGGGGACCCATGCCATCAAGGTTTGATCTTGTAATCTGTTCAGGATGAATTGTTGATAAGAATTTCCCTACAGAAGCAGAAAATTGCACAACCTGATTCAGATAGGGAGGAAGCCCAAAGCCTTTTATTCAGTAGAGATTTCTCACAAAGCCAAAATTCATCAGCATCTACTTTGTCTCTGCTGTCTGTGGACAATGATCTCCCAGTGCATGACCTTAATGGCCTTGAGAAGTGGCTTGCAAAAGGGAAAAAACAATTGGCAAAATTGTTTGGATCACAAAACAGCGACAAAACTAAGCAACGGGGACCATACAAGAAAAAAGGCACAGTCCAATTTATATGGACACAACAGTACAATAAAAAGAAGCAATGGGACTGGACAGCAAAAATGCAGGATAGAGGTTTTGGCGATATACATGTCCTTCTCAGTGGCATGTTATCAAAGCAGCCACCTGCTCTCAAGAAAGTCGAAATAGATTCAGATTCAGATTAAGAGAGTATAATATTAGATACCACAGATAGGGAAGAAGATGACATACCTATGGTTACCCAGGTTAATGGGCCGGAGTAAGAGGAGGATAACCTGGGCGACTGTCAAGTACACGTACTGAGACCCATTTATTCGGCAGTGCCTACCAAGCAACCATCTCATATCCATGACCAAGTGTCCATGCCACATGCATAACACTTGGTACACCGGTCTCGGCTCGGTACATCTACCATCTGTCAGGGGACAACCCTTTCTGGACCCTCTCCGAAACCAAAACAAGGTCTGAGATCCCATCTTAAACTCTGACCAACTCCGAGGCTAAAACAGACCAATGGGTCAGAGCCTGACCAGGTCTGGGTCCTATCTCGGACTCCGCTTCAAACCTTGAGGAAAGGAGACTGGAATCAGAGGATCACCGAAGGGATTTAACATGAGAGATGAAACCTTGAATAAGTGCCTGAGTGTGAGAACTTAGCACCAGGAGGTTGGCTCTGCAAAACCCTGATGTATTGATTTGTAAACTAGTGCACAGACCACCTACATAAAGGGTATAAAAGGGGCTCACCAGCAGTGGGATCCTTAGACTTTCCTCTTTGGATTTCCCCTGCTTAGGTGAGAGCCCCACATGTACTTAGGTAGTCATAATTGAAACCTTTGGATTCCCCCTGCTTAGATACCTCCAGTTGACGCTGAAGGGTTGCCCTTACAGCAGGAAAGTCTCTCCCAATAAGGACTAGGAGCCATGCTACAGTACAGTCATAGGTAGTTTCGGACTCAATGGAGACGACTCCGAAAGCACCGACTCCTACACATACTTAACACCAGACTCCCCCTCCTTTTAAGCCATAATCACTGATAACCTCACTGGTCTCACCCTTGGCATGGATTCTGAAGAACGACTGCAGAGATTAGAACAAGAATTGGCAGAAAACTGAATGGCAAATGCCACAATAAATGAAGCCCTCAGGGCAATCATGACCAAACTAAATGAGCCCATGTATCAGGGGTTAAACCCCGAAGATTTAGAGGATGACCCAACACCGAGCACATGTTTTTTGGACCACTGAAACACTGCCATCTTGTCAGGGAGCTCCAGAGTCAGGCCCGCACCTCTGTCTGACTTTGATGGAGATAGAGAGAAGGGGAGGGCCTTCCTCAACTCCTGTAACATATACTTTGTAATCTGTGGAGATCAATTCCCTAACGGCCAGGCTCAGATACACTGGGCTCTCTCCTACTTCAAATCTGACAGAGCAGCCCGCTTTGCAAACAAAATACTCCAAAGTGAATGGAACGGGCACCCTTACTATTTGGACTGGAAGACCTTAGAGTTGGACTTCATACGACATTTCTGCGCAAAGAACAAGCAACTCTCTGCCCTCACACGATTAGAAGGGACAGACTGGCACCAAGGAAAGGACTCCCTAGAAGAATACATTGACCGGTTCACAGAGCTGGTGGATCTCACAGAATACCATGATGACAAAATGATTGTAGTCAAGTTCCGCCAAGGCCTCGAACTGAGAGTACAGACCAAAGTTGCCCTCCTAGGAAGTGGGACACCAAACTTTGACGATCCCAAAGGATGGTACGAAGCGGCTCGAAGGGTCGCCTGGGACCAAGAAGCCAATGATGCATTCACGGAGGCTCACCGCAACCAACTCAGGACTTCCACCTGCTTAACCAACACACCCCCAAAACCGGTTCTTGGACTACCAAGGATGACTACATTACCTCCGCACCTTCCAGAACCACCCCGACAAGCCCCTGCACCGTCTCCTGTTACACAGAGAGAAGCTCCGGCCCCAATGGAGGTGGATTGGACCCAAGCTAAGGGTTCCACTCTCAGAGTCTGCCACCGATGCCGAAAACCTAGGCACTATGCACAAGACTGCCCATTATCCTTTGACATCTGAATAATGAGTATGGAAAAGAAGCTAGAGTTAATTCCAGAGCTTCTCAACCTTGTAGGAGTGTCAGAAAAAACACCAAAGGAAGTACTAGAAGACCCAGAAATAACCGAAGAAGTAGAGGAAGAGGATTTTAGGGCCAGGAGTGGGTGCCCCTGCTGCCTGTACATAATAGGTACTCATGCTTAGAGGAAAAAAGTGATGTGATCCCCACATGTTCCCTCTCAGAAGAGCAACTACCTAAAAACACACAAGAATCAGAGACTCCACCAAAGCAGTCTCGGACACAACTCCGAAAATGGGAGAGACAACTTCTGAAGAAGTATGTGGTTGCTACCACCCCAAGTCCAAAGTCCCTGGTCATCAAAGTCGAGATTCAAACAACAGACACAGCAGAAGTCAGATCAGGACCCGCTCTTATAGATTGTGGGGCCATGGGACAGTTCATGGATAAAGGCTATGTGGAGAAACACCAACTCACCACTCAAAAACTCGAGAGGCCCATCCCAGTTTACAATGTGGATGGGTCACCAAATGAAGCCGGAGCCATCCAAGAAATCGTTGACGTGGTCCTTCAAGTAGATGGACATACAGAATGCACCTCGTTTGCAGTCACCAGCTTAGGAAAACAGGACCTTATCCTGGGCTTTACCTGGTTAGAAGAGCATAACCCTGAGATCAACTGGCAGACTTGGAAGGTTAACATGAGTCGGTGCCCAGCGAAGTGTCACCAATGCCAAGCGGAGGTGCGGGATGAACGCAAAAGGGAATGGGTACTGAAAAACCAGATCCATGAGTGTCAGATCGGCCTGTTTCTGAAACTCTGGGAAGAACAAAGTCATGAGGAGGCAGATGAGGAGAATGAAGAGGAGAATGACCCGCTGGATGACCTAGAGCAAGGGGATAGGGTGATGTGCGTGATGCTCCTGCAGGAGGAAGAACATGTCCGGACCACGCAAACTGCTTCTCAGAGGCTAGCAGAGGCCCACTACAAAAATGTCTGAGTAAAAACAGAGATCCCGGAGTACCTCTGAGAGTTCAAGAGTGTTTTCACCAAAGAGTCCTTCGATGAGCTCCCTGATAGGAAGGTTTGGGATCATGCCATCGAACTAGAACTAGGGGCTAGTCCGGTTAAATGCAAGGTGTACCCCATGTCCCTGTTGGAACAAGCCAAGCTAGACGTCTTCATTCAAGAGAACCTTAGAACAGGGCACATCTGACCTTCCAAATCTCCGATGGCATCTCCGGTCTTCTTCATTAAAAAGAAGGAAGGATCTCTCCAACTCATCCAAGACTATCGAAAGCTGAACACAATGACAGTAAAAAATCGATACCTGCTCCCCCTTATTCCAGAGCTAGTAAATCAACTCAGAGGAGCCAAGTATTTTACAAAGTTGGATGTTTGGTGGGGGTATAACAATGTCCAGATCCAGGGAGGAGATGAGTGGAAAGCTGCCTTCCAGACAAATTGAGGACTGTTCGAACCACTTGTAATGTTCTTTGGGCTAACAAACAGTCCATCCACCTTTCAAACAATGATGAACAACATCTTCTAAGACCTCATCTTAGAAGGACTCGTCTGCGTATATATCGATGACATCCTCATCTACTCTCGGACCTTGGCGGAACACCAAAGGGTCACACATCAGGTGTTAGAATGCCTCCAAGAGCAAAAACTCTACCTTCAGAAGGAGAAGTGCGAGTTTGAGAGAACCCGGATTGAATATCTAGGACTCATTATATCAGAAGGAAAGGTAGAGATGGACCCGGTCAAGGTCCAAGGAGTAACAGAATGGCTGACCCCGGAGAACCGAAAAGAGGTCCAGTCATTCCTCAGATTCGCCAACTTCTACCGGCACTTCATCAAAGACTTCTCCCTCCATGCCCGACTGCTCTTTGATCTCACAAAGAAAGGGGAACAACGGAGATGGGGAGAGAAGGAAAGAACAGCACTTGAAAAGTTGAAGGAACTCATTACCTTGGCCCCGATACTAACCTTCCTGGATGACTCTCAGATGTATAGAGTAGAAGCAGATGCCTTGGACTTCACTACAGGAGCCACCATCTCGCAACAGTCATCAGAAGATGGAATGTGGCATCCAATCACCTTCTTCCCCAAAAGCCTAAGCCCAGTAGAGAGGAACTATGAAATCCATGATAAGGAAGTGCTGGCCATCATCTGAGCCCTAGAGGAATGGCGGCACTTCCTTGAAGGGACCCAGCTCCAGTTCGAAATCTGGATGGACCATAAAAATCTGGAATACTTTCGAACTTCCAAAAAGCTCAACTGAAGGCAGGCCCAATGGTCCCTCTTCCTCTCCCATTTTGACTTCACGCTCCATCATCGACTGGGCCAGAGTATGGGCAAAGCGGATGCACTCTCCAGAAGATCGGACCACAGGTCAGGATTGGAGGACAATGAAAATATGACCCTCCTCTAACCAGAACTATTTGCAATCCGAGCACTGGAAGGAATCATGGCAATCAGGGAAGAGAGAGACATCCTTCATGACATACAAACAAAACTCCGGACTTCAACCCCAGAGGACCCAGTAGCCAAAGCCATTGTGGAGCTATGACAGGGGCATGCCAAGTCCATACGATCTGTGGAATGGATGGAATGGGATGGCCTCCTCCAATTCCAAGGAAAAATCTATGTCCTGAATGATCCAGACCTTTGGAGGTGCATTGTTTCTCAGCACCACAATACATGAGTAGCTAGGCACGCAGGGAGGTGGAAAACATTGGAGTTGATATCCAGGAATTACTGGTGGCCCCAGATGTCACGATATGTGGGACAATATGTGAAAACCTGCGACTCCTGCATACAGACTAAAATCCAAAGGCAACCCCCAATCGGAGAGCTAGAGCCGCTTCCCATCCCAGAGGCTCTATGGGACACTATCAGCATAGACTTTGTAGTGGAGTTACCCGATGCCCATGGATATGATGTGGTTATGAATGTGGTCGATTCAGTAAGCAAAAGGGCCCACTTCCTCCCCACACATACTACTATCACAGCACTAGGGGCCGCACAACTCTACCTGACACATGTGTGGAAACTACACGGACTCCTGAAACAAGTAGTTTTGGACCAAGGCCCTCAATTCATCTCAGAGTTTACTCGCGAACTCTACCGACTTCTAGGAATCAAGCTTGCAACAACAACAGCTTACCATCCACAAGGAGACGGGCAAACAGACCATGTCAACCAAGAGCTAGAGCAATATCTCTGAGTCTTCATCAATGAACGGCAGGATGACTGGAATGGACTCCTACCAATGGCAGAATTCCAGTACAATAATCATGTACACTCTACCACACAACAGACTCCCTTTATGTTAGACATGGGACGACACCCGCGGATGGGTTTCGAACCGCAACAGCCGAAGTCACAAATGGAGACAGTAAATGAGTTCAAAGAGCGAATGGAACAGTCATTGGAAGAGGCAAAGTCGGTGCTAGCAAAGGCAAAAGAGGATATGGCACGGTATTACAACCAATGCCAAACTCCGGCACTGGAGCACCAAGTCAGAGACCGGGTGTTCCTAGATGCTTCGGACATCCAGACAAAACAGCCCTCACGGAAACTAAGTCACCGATACTTAGGACCTTACACAATCCTACAAAAAGTAGGGAAACATGCCTACAGACTCCAACTTCCGCAATCCCTGTCTTGGCTCCACCCAGTCTTCAATGTAGTCAAGCTCCTTCCAGCCCCCGAAGATCCAATTCCAGGATGGAGATCGGAACCACCTCCACTGCTGGAGTTAATAGATGGAGAAGAACACTACAAGGTAGAAAAGGTGTTGGATAGTCGTCTGATGCGAGGAGGACTCTACTTTCTAGTCAAATGGCAAGGGTACGGATATGAGGAGAATACATGGGTGAAGGAAGAAGACTGCCAAAATACAAGAATTCTACTTACAACACCCTGGAGCACCTCGGAGAATCCGAGCAACAGCCTTTGAATCCCTATCATTCCATGCCACGAGGATGCAGCACTCTAGAAGGGGGGGTGATGTCAGGGGACGACCCTTTCTGGACCCTCTCAGAAACCAAAACAAGGTCTGAGATCCCATCTTAAACTCTGACTGACTCCAAGGCTAAAACAGACCAATGGGTCAGAGCCTGACCAGGTCCGGGTCCTATCTCGGACTCTGCTTCAAACCTTGAGGAAAGGAGACCAGAATCAGAGGATCACTGAGCAAAGACTCGGAAGGGATTTAACATGAGAGACAAAACCCTGAATAAGTACCTGAGCATCAGAACTTAGTACCAGGAGGTTGGCTCTGCAAAACCCCGATGTATTGATTTGTAAACTAGTGCACAGACCACCTACATAAAGGGTATAAAAGGGGCTCACCAGCAGCGGGATCCTTAGACTTTCCTCTTTGGATTCCCCCTGCTTAGGTGAGAGCCCCACATGTACTTAGGTAGTCATAATTGAAACCTTTGGATTCCCCCTGCTTAGGTGAGAGCCCCACATGTACTTAGGTAGTCATAATTGAAACCTTTGGATTCCCCCTGCTTAGATACCTCCAGTTGATACTGAAGGGTTGCCCTTACACCATCCACACTCCTTGTCCTCACCTTTGGTCCGTCTCACCTCGGGACTTCCTGTCCTTGTATTATCCTTGGCCATGACTCCATTGTTTTATAGTTGGCCACTCCCTATTGTCCTATCCTTGGTCACACTTCTATTATTCTATCCTTTATTGTTCTATCCCCATTGTGCATTCCTTCATTCTAATTTTATTCATTGTGGACAATAACCACATGCTCTGCATACCTTGTTGTCCCACACTCCTTATTCTACATGTTGCTTCTTAACCTATATAAGTAGGACATGTATGTACATATCTCCTCATTCTGGGTATTGACTAGGCTTAGGCCCTTCTACCTTCTTCCCCTCTGTTAAAGTCCTTGACTCAGGCTGGCATCACCAGCATCCTCCCGAGTACCTGTCTGTTGCAAATTGGTGGCATGCATGGCAAGTAGGGTGCAACGTACGAGTATGTTGAAGCCAATGCCACTACTCTTGGCCTGCAGGACTGGGCCATTGTCTGCCCGACACCCTTCAGCAGTACCGAGGTCCGTCAACACCCAAAGCTTGACAGCAACATTCCTGACATTGTTCAGGACAATGTTGAAACTATCCCAAAGTGGACTCCATCACAACTATTTACACCACCACCAAATCCTGACCTTGTCAACCTATGAATTTCAGATCTTAAGCAAATCCTATGGCCAGAAAGGAAGACAGGTGATGGCTATACAGACCCAGGCTTTGATTACACACTTCGCACACGCCTCAAGCTAATAGGTAACTTCCTCTGCATTTATCGCTTTAATGGATACCAAGGATAAATTGCAGCATCCAAGCAAGCAGCAAGCATTGCAGGCAAGAATCCAGAATGGATGGCAAGACAGCTACGTGAGTGGACACACAGTTTCATCAGTGATCCAACAAACCTACCAGAACATGAATATGGGAAATTCAATTCAACAATTATGGAGGATGAAGAATTGGCATAAGAAATCAGTTTTCACTTGCAATCAAAAGGCAAGTATGTCTGTGCCATGGATATGGTTCAGTTCCTTCATACACCAGAAATGAAGGAGCAGCTTAACTTGACAAAGTTGATTTCTTAACGAACAGCATGTAGGTGGATGGCAAAAATGGATTACTATTAGAAGAAAGAGCCAAAAGGTCAATATAAGAATGGCCATGAGTGTGAAGTTGTTATTGCTTACCGAAAAAATATCTTTCTCCCATTTGTGGCCTCCATCCAACCCTATATGCGCCAATGGACCAAGGATGGCACACTTGCAACCACTTGGCAGACAGCCAAAGGCCTGGATAAGACTGTTATACCCTGGGTGCATGATGAGTCAACCTTTTACGCACATGATCATTGTGTTCTACATTGGGTTCACTCAAGTGAGAGTGCAAAACCATATGCAAAAGGTGAAGGGCCATCACAAATGGTTGTAGATTTTGTGTCACCAGACTATGGCTGGTTGCAAGCAAAAAATAGGTGAGTCAGTTGCCAGCAATATTGCAAAGAAAACAACATGCTTATATAGAATTATCAGCAATGACAGTACTAGGGTTATGTTCAAAGCAGGAAAGAATCACAATGGTTAGTTCACCAATGATGAAATCCTTAAACAGGCAAATCAAGCTATGGACATTCTGGATAAGGATTACCTGGATGACACACATGTGTTTTTTTTATGACAATGCAAAAACTCACACAGCATATTGTTCAGATGCACTTTCAGCCAAGCACATGACTGTCAAACCTCCTAAGGATGCAGCCTCCAACTTCCTGTGCAGTGTCAAAGATCCCAATGGCACAGTGTGCAAAGTCCCAATGCAGGATGGGTGATTTCTTGATGGCACCCTACAATCATTGTATTTTCCAATTGGCCATCCACAGGCTGGTTTGTTTAAAGGCATGCACATAATTATCCAGGAATGTATTGATCATGGAGCACATCTGCCAGATCCCACACACTTATTGGCACAATGCCAACAGTTCAAGTGTGTACCTGGACAAACCAACTACTGTGGCTGTCAGATTCTATTCAATGAATCAGATTTTGTTGGGCAGAAATCCAAACTTGAGGAGCTTGTTGAATCATGTGGGTACCAGATGATTCTCTATCCAAAATTCCATTGTGAGGTCAGCTTCATTGAACAATGCTGGGGATTTGCTAAAAGGGTGTACCGCGATTTTCCTGCATCATCATCAGAAGCTGATCTTGAAAGAAATGTTATTCTTACTCTGAATGCTGTGCCTTTGGATTCAATGAGAAGGTATGTCATGCACTTATCTGTCATACTCCCATTGCATTTTTATCCTGTTTCATTCAGTCATTGACACTTGTTTCCTTCAGATTCTCCACAAGATCATTACCGTTTATGGATGCATATCAGAAAGGCCTCACAGGTAGTCAAGCAGCTTGGGCCAGTTGGAAGTACAGAGGTGACTGTACCTTGCCAGATACTATTCTAGCTGAGTTGGACAAGGCTCATATTGTATAGTGTAGCACAATCATTTTTTCCAAAAAAATTGCCATCTTCTATAGCAGAATACAATTTTTTTTCAAAATTTTTTTTAGACAATGAAAATTTTTGCACTGTGACTGTGACATTGTCACAGTCACCTGATCCAGTGGAAACTGTTTGTCTTCTACCTTAGGAGCTGGACTATCAACAGCTGACTAAGAGTACTCATAATGTCACACTGACAAGTGAAAAGGAGATGATTGATTTGATTGCTTCAAAGGAGGGCAGGAAGGCCTCCTTTTATACTAATTTACAGGACAATTAGTAAGCTAAAGTATCTCCTAACTATTTATAGTACAAGCCAATAGGATCACAGTTCCTGGGGATGAGTCATGTCAAAGAATCACATGCACCTTGTCTCAGAATTCAGGGTATATCCTGATCTCTAGTTTACACCCTTAAAACCATCCTTGTCCAATCAGAATCCAGTGACTCATGCCATCTGAGACATAATGAGTCATTCATGAGGTCACATGACTGGTATAAGTCATTTCTAAAATAGGAGTTCCAATAGTGAGTCATTTTCTGAGACATTACTTAGCTTTTTCCTAGTAATCTCCTTATTTAACAATAAAAAGGGAGATTTAGACCAGTTTTGAGCATGTGATTAAGGGAACAGGCAGTGTAGGCACAGCCTAGTGTCTCACCATAATATTTGTATGAGACAGGGGTGTCTCAGGATAATATTTGGTGTGTTTCTATAGGGAAACTGGCACCTTGGCTCTGGGCTTGAATCTGGCTAGAACCCGACATTTTGGAAAGCGGAGTTTGAATTTCAGGCCAAACCTTTGGTGGTGACAATAGAAGTTGTATTAAGGATTATTAAAGGATTAATGAATATTGTGAACCACTAGAAGATTGGAGAAATGTCTAATAGAGAATATTTGAATATATCCAGACTGATTAATTAGCAAAACAATTGCTAATTGAAAAAAACATTAATAGTACATTAAGAGGCTCTTCTTTTTTTGTACTTTAATCTTTTCTAATGTTTTTGTGCTTTGTTAGCTACCCTTATTCAGTGTTTTTCAAGAGATACCCTACAGTGTCGTACGTGTACACATGCGACGCAACTCCCCAACAAGATGGGTCTTAACAAGGTGTGGACTGAGTGTTTGGAGGTTTATCATAACAGTACAGTTTTGATTTTTTTCTTTCTATAATACCCTAACTGTCTCTCGGGATGCAGAGAAGTATCACAAAGGCCATCTTTACACACACACACAACAGGAGTTCATAGATTACAATGAACAAGTCTGTCAAGTATATGTACTGAGATTCCAGTAATTCAGCAGTGCTGACCGAGCAGTCAGACTATGTCCATGTACAAGTGCCCATGCTGCATGCAAATCACTTGGTATGCTGGTCTTGGCTCAGCACATCTACCATCCACATTCCTTGTCTCTATCCCTCATCTACTCTATGCCATTCACCATCCATTAATCCTACCATGCCTACTCCTTATTCCTCGATCCACCTCACCTTGGGACATCCTGTCCTTGTTTTATCCTCGGCCACAACCCTATTGTTTTATAGTCGGGCACTCTCTATTGTCCTATCCTTGGCCACACTCCTATTATTCTATTTCCATTGTCCCATCCCTGTTTGCATTCCTTCATTCTAATTTTACTTGTTGTGGACAATATCTCCATATGATCTCCATATGCTCTGCATACCTTATTGTTCCACATTCCTTATTCCACATGTTGGCTTCTTAACCTATATAAGTAGGACATGCATGTACATACTTCCTCATTCTGGATATTGACTATGCTTAGGCCCCTTGTCTCCTCTTTCCTCTGTAAAGTCCTCTACTTGGGCTGGCACTTTGGGCACCCCCCAAGTAGGGAAATGCACGGGTCAGGCCAACCTGCACAGGTCACCGGGTCAGGTGTCCTTGGGTGTGGGTGTGGGTCAAGCCACGAGCACCTGTTGTTAAGAGTTCTAAAGACAATGGTTCAGTCTTCTGAAGGGAAAGACTCTGTGACATTAGAAGATCTACCTAAAGACAATGGCTAAGTAGTGAAAGTAAGTCACTACATATCACAAAGCATAAGGAATGGTACTCACTTCAGTCTTCTGAAGGGAAAGACTGAAGTGACGAAGAAATGAACGGTACTACTTATAGTCAAGACTGAGTGGCGCCTAACAATGAAAAAAGGGGAAGAATAATGAAGCGGAAAAAAGGGAGAAAACTTATGATATGCATAACAAGATAATAGAGAAATACGGCCCCAGCACCGGTCCAGAGCAAGTCTAAGCAGGATTGGCAGTGTGATAGAAAGGGCTGGGTGGTTGGGGAGATGATGGAA
>QLPG01000719.1:0-11478 GCA_003314385.1 Gomphus sp. MG54 | reverse complement strand
ACAATCCCTTAACGGGTATTGACCGTCGATATCCGTTAGGAAATTGTGCCCCCCCGGCCTGTGTATGATTGTCATCGGCGTTGTAGGACATGGATGTCGATGGCTGAGCCTGGCTCTCAATAGCACTTGACGAGATATTGGGAAAGGGTTTGGCCGAGACTCCATCTGGGTAGAAGAATACCCGGCGATTGTCCCCACAAGTGGTGGAACTCTTCTTTCTCGTAACCTTTGTTCTGTTGAGCGAGCTGGGGCGGTGTCGATATGTTTTTCGTTTTTTTTTTTCGTCAGTGAGTATAGAACAAGGAATTAAATGTTAAAAAACGACACAAACGGCTATGGTGTTTTGCGGCGGGATGAATGCTTCCTCGAGCACTAAACTGCTGCAACCAAGCTAAGAGTTGGGATATTGACCAAACATATGATGCGGGGGGTGGATGGCTCACAACATTGGACTGGTGAGCCAACAATTGGCACTCAGCATCTATTTTGGCATTGATGGGAAATCTTTGGTAATTTAACCCAACGACTGGCGACCGCTGAGGTCGTTGGATATTGAAATGAGATGACCTTTCAATCATCTCGTGCATAGGTGCAACGGGCCGGTTTCGGACAAGTGACACGACATTGATACAATGTAATGCAATTCAATGTTGCCCTTAGCGAACAACAGAGTACCTGCTAGAGGGAGGACAGAAGATGAGAAGGGATTATTTATCCTTTTACGCAAACAGTACAAGTCATCCAAATCAGGCTGTGGGACAATAAGCAGGAACTGGTAAGCAGACGCCGGTTAGTTGATGACGCAGTCGTGATAAAACATGAATAGGACAAGCATTCGAGGACGGCGACGTGCGATTACAGTTTCCAACTAGGATTTTCATAGACCGGTAGTGGTGTGAGCGGCAGAAATGGCATTACTCTTGCGCTGCTGAAGGGAAAGTCGAGCACCCAATTAGGCGCCATGGTAGATGTGATGCCTCAGAAATTGAATTACAAAGCAGAGATGACTGGACGGAGTGTCTTATTCTACTGGTGATAGCATCTGGCATAACAAGTGCCCAACGAAGTCGAAAGATTTGAGAGATGGCCGCAACTGCGAAGATCTGAATCTTTGTTTTGCCATATGTTATGGCATCAGACGACCGTAAAGCAGGGAGTGACGTAAGCCAAGCGGTCGTCTATGGCATTTTGAGGCCGCGAAAAATTGTCTCCCATGCCAGCTCACCCCACTTTCTCTGTCTCCTCTTCGTGCTTTTACACAGCATCAGAGCTTTTCATATTAAGCAAAATACAATCTCAACACGTATTCACACGTTCACGAGGCAGGGACAAAGGGGGGAACGCTCCCCTTGTAGAACAATAGGACAGCTCACAAAAGCCGGCCAGGCGGAACCCGGTATAATAGATATAATAGATCTCAAATAGAGTGAGTCTTGGATTCCACTGACTGTGTGGCTCGACAGAAGACTTGAAGTCTCTCTAATTCATTTCTCCTAAGCTTTAGACTTAGTTACTATCCATGATTGCACCTCTCGCCTGGCCGCGATCTTTCTTCTCCCTTCTTTCATACGCTGTTTTCGTTAGAATGTTATAAATTTGAAGCAAAGTGAAGTGAGGGAGAGAACAGACTGAGACTAAGACGTCAGCAGCACTATTTGAAAGTGCTCAGCCAAACCAATAAACATTGTCACAGACCACAAGAATCTTGAGTATTTTTCTACCACTAAAGTATTGACCCATCAGCAGGCACAATGGTCCAAATACTGGCACTGGACAATCAGACAGCAATCAGAGCCACCCGAACGGAAAGAACAACCTCTGGGCAATATGTCATGAACGTGCTGCATAGACAAATTCAAGGGGTCATCAAACAACAGCTGGGAGTGAAAGTAGTAATGATGTGGGTACCAGGACATAAAGGTGTAGAGGGGAACAAGAAAGCTGATGCAGAGGCCAAGAAAGCAGCAAAGGGAGAAACCAGCAAGGAATACGACATACCCATTGAGTGCAGAGGAGTCTTACCGATAAGCAAGACAGCCGAGATCCAAAGACATAACCCTAAGCTTAAACAGGAGGCACAGGCCACCTTCACCAGGTCCCCCAGAGCCCAATACGCACTCGAGATCGATCCCACTATGCCATCAGCAGCCTTCTCGAAAGCCACCAAGGACATGCCACACAGACATGCTAGTCTACTAATACAGCTCAGGACAGGACACATAAGCTTGAACAAACACCTACACAGAATAGGCAAGGCAGTATCACCCATTTGCCTAGCTTGCAGAAATGTGCAAGAAACAGTACAATACTACCTGTTTAGATGCCTAGCATACTTGGTGCAGAGAAGGCAACTAGAAAGGAATCTAGGAAGAGGGGCTCATTCTGCAAGGACACTGCTGGTGGGGCACAAAGCAACTATACATTTATTCGAATACATACAGAGTATGGGAAGGTTCAGTAAGATGTGCGGAGACCCATCGATGCAATAACGGAATAAGCGAGGAGCAGAAAGATGAGAAGAGTGGGAAGTCTAGAGGTGGTAGATGAACCAATGTATAACATCACGCCTACACAGGCGCAACCAAACTCAGGGCTTTGCCCGATGAGGATGAGCAGAGACAGAGGTCAAAAGTAGGGAAAGGAATAAAGGAAGCATGGAGAACGTATGCACCGTCTTACATAGGGTACGGCTGTTATATACTATTGCAATGGTTGGTGAATACATGTAACAAGTTGCTGTTTAAATAGTGCACACAGACTAATGCCAGATAACCTGGCATAGTGGCCTTTTGGCCCAGTGGGAAGAGCACATTACTGTGGGAATTTGTTGCCTTTCACAGTATGCCAGGTTACCAAAGGTCAGCGGTTCAAATCCCTATGTACGCAATAATTTAGAGGGTTGTTGCAATCACTTGGACCCCAGGAACCCTGGCTTACATGATGGTCCATGACATCATGGGGGTCTGCTATGTCAAACAGTAATTAGAGTGCTTGGGGGGAGCCACAGACAGGCCTGGGAAACCTGTTAAGATATCATCACTGTGGCACCTCGAGGGCTTGGTACCTAAGGGGAAGGTACTGTTACATACCATTGCAATAGTTGGTGAATACATGTAACAAGTTGCTGTTTAAATAGTGCCCACAGACTAATGCCAGATAACCTGGCATAGTGGCCTTTTGGCCCAGTGAGAAGAGCACATTACTGTGGGAATTTGTTGCCTTTCACAGCAGCCCCAAAAGATGATAAATTGGATAATAAATAAATAAATAAATAAATAAATTTTGGACTAGAGGCCATTGGAGTGGATGTGACTAACGATGATGTTATCCTCATGCTCACAAATGGACTACCTACAGTCTACAGCCAAATCAATCATCGTCATGTTGGATGCCACTTGTCCAGAAGACATCACACTCAAGAACATTATCACTCAGCTTGCAAATTAAAAACAACAACAGGAGATTGAGGTTGTCAAAAGGGATGATGAAAAGGTCAAACTTGGAGAATCTGTACTTGTTGCCAAGAAAGGACATGATGTCTCACAGATTATCTGTTTTTGTTGCAGGAAGAAAGGACACTTTCACTCTCAGTATCCAGAGAGGAAAGAGGAGACAGCTGCTGTTGCACACGATTTTGATGAGTTGTTTGCTTTTTAATTCATGTGGTGCTTCACTTGAGAAGGTGTGTTGGGAATATTGCGAGTTCACACCACAACATGTCATGTGACATGTCTGCATTACATAAGTTATGCTGTAGCTAAAATTTTCCCTCATCGAATTATAATTATCATCCCCGTTTCAAACTGCATGCTTTAGGGGAAATTCAAAACAGGTAACCTTGAGATCACCAATGGTTATTACACAGCTCTTGTGCTTCAAGATGTGTCAGCATGGTGCACGTGACATTGGCTTTTAGTACAGAACGACACATGCAGGGCAACATCTTGGGGAATAAAAGATCAATTTATGCTTTCAAACTATTGTGTCCACCATTGAACAAGCTGCTCTATACAAGTGTAGATCCAAGGATGAGGCACTTTTGGCCTTAGAATTCTTGGTGCTGCTTGGCACAATTTGGGTCTTTGCTAGAATTGTTGTCAGGATATGAGAGGCATTCCAAAACTTAACTGATGTACCCTTATTCTGCACCTGTTCACCCTCTGTTGACTTTGGCTTCTCTGGCCCCTTGAGTGTATCAACCTCTCTCTCATTGGTTGAATGATGACAATGGAACATTTCTGTCCTCCAGACAGGAATATTCCACTGTCATCGTTGCCTAGAGGAACTCAACCAATGAGAAAGAGTGTTAAGTCCGCGTGTCAGACGCTTAGCTAGTACTTCCGAAGGGGCTTTCCGGGGTAGTGTGAGGGTCTGTAACGGGGCCGAAGGCCGAATCGGATGGGCTACGGCGGAACGGAGGCGCCGGGGGTTCAGGGTAGGTCGCAGAATGGTTCAATCCGGTCACTGAGATGTTCGAGGTCGAAGGGACTTGGCTTCAACTTATGTGTTGCGCCCTCCTCGATCGTCTGTCCCTAATTTCGGAAAGGGGACGGAAATTCACCGGAGTGAGTTGGGAACTAGGTGGACTAAGATGATATTCATACTGGCGAACAGTCTAGTCGACTGGGAGACTATATACATGCGACTGTCTTTGTACTATCTTTTGCCGGTCATAAAACAAGGGAAAAGGAAGTACAAGGGGGTCAATATAAAAGAGAGAACAAGGGAGTGAGGTATGCGATAGTCCTGCGCGTCGGTTATCAAGGTATTGAGTCTCGGTCGGAGACAGACTCGGAGATGGTGTCTCGGTCATGACAGGAACGGAAGCGGAAAGTGGATTCCGGGTTGGACTTGTCGGGGACAGAGACTACGGAAAACAATCCTTCATCCTTTCAGTCGGAAAGGTCTCGGAATAGGGAGGGGTGGATGTGGGGGTTAGTGTGGGTTGTTGAAGGTATGGGCTATAACAGTATCCCCCCACTAGGACCGAGCCCTCGAGGTCCTATGCTTGTCTTGCCGTGAATAGGGCGGAAAGGGACGTGGGAATGTTTTTTAGGCGTTTGTACGTAATGGGCGTTCTCCGAGCATCTGCTTGGTCCTCCGTATATATAGTTTTTCTTGTTGTTGTTTTCCCTCCTTCGACTGCCCTCCCCATGTCGGACTTCTCGCAGGATGTCGCGGAGGATGTAACGGAGGCGATGCGTGTCCTGAAGGCTCGGTATGAGGAGCAAGTCAGTCTTCTGGAGGCGAAGCGGTCCCAGCAGTTGGAGGCCGCTTGGCAGGCTGAAGAGAAACAGAAGGCTGAGCTGCAGAGGTTGGCGGAGGAAAAGCGGCTGAAGGAGGTGGAGGACCAGCGGTTGAAGGAGGTGGAGGAGCAGCGGCTGAAGGAGATAGAGGAGCAGCGGCTGAAGGAGGAGGAAGAAAAGGCCCGTGCCATTGAACAAGAGGCATTGCAACTGGAGCGCGCCCTTTCTCCTGCGCCGGAAAACGAGAGCTCGGAGGAGGACAAGAATGAGCCGGATTTTGGGGGATCCGAGGATTCCGTGTCAGACCATCCTTCGTCCATGGGTCGGGAAACCATCCCGTCACCGTCCAGGGGGCATTCCGGAGGTGAACATTGTTCGGTGCCCGTGATCGGACCCGGTTCCGCTGCGTTGAACGCTGATCGGAAACGTCGGGAGCGCAAGGAGGAGGGGGTTTGTATCTCCGCGGTGCAGAAGGACTTCGAGAATCAAATGGTCCGTAAGGCGCGGGAGGTCGGAAGGGAGGTGGGTCTTGGACCTATAGAATCCAGTCGTCGGGCGTTGACTCAGTATCGCCCTGATTTGTATCAGACCACCGTTCCGGAGCACCTTCCAAACCTGAGGACGGGGGCCTGCGATATGTGTCGCAGGCGAAACAAGCCATGCGAGTGGACAACGTCGGCGAAGACCTGTGTCCCCTGCCGGGCCAGTCGGGTGCGGTGTGAGGTGGACGGGGTGCCAGTTGTACGAGGGGCGGCTATGAAGAAGCGGGGGCGGGAGGACGAGGACGTTCCCGAAGCATCTTCCTCTAAGAGGCCCAGGGTGGAAGTGGTGATTGCCCCTCCTCCGAAGGTTGGCTGCGCGGAGATTGTGGCCGTCCTGGGATTGATCCAGGAGGCCCTGGTCAGTATGGATGCCCATCTTCGAGCCCTGGGAGCGGATGTTAAGAGGTTGTCCGATGCTTCCGAGATGCGGAATGCTATCCACACTGACAATCGGGACCGTCCGAAGTGGAACTGTCGGTGCGGTGGTGCTGCTCCGGCGACGGGGGGTTGGACAGAGTCAGATCCAGGCGTGGTGGAAGTGACGCCCAAGGCGGGGCGGTCAGTCGATCCGGTCGACTTGGTGTCGGGGCTGGGCCAGGAAGGGAAGGGCAAGGGGGTGGACTTGTTCCAGCAGTATGATCCCTCCAATCTGGATATTAATCATTCTTTGTTCTATGGTGACTAGTTGTAGTTGTTTGAAATTGATAATGGTCGTGGTCGGGATTGTGGTGGTCTTGGTTATGGTTGTCATGATGTCGCTAGGACAGGTTGGAAAGAACTCGGGGGTGTCCTGCAAAATGCGAGTTTGGTAGTAAATGTCAAGGTTTTCAATTGTCATGTTATCAACAAGGGTCTAGGCTAAGCAAAAAGGATCTACAAGTGGTACCGCCTGTCTGAGGGGTGGTACGGTTTGAGGGTCACGATTTCCTGAGTGGAAATTTCTCGGGGTCAAATTGGAGTGCTGCGGCTCAGGTACCAAGAGTCAGTTTGGACGTAGGCTAAACAATGTAGTACTCAATACCCTATCAATTGTTGGATCGCGGTGGGTGAGCGTGTGGTGTCCGGTAACTAGAATCTTTGATGGGTTTTCGGAGGGTCAGGGTTGAAACTTATCGACGGGTTGCGGGTGTTTTCGGGAACTGAAGGGAGTGGATGCATTGTTTATTTTTGCTCCGTGGGCTCTGTCGATTTGTTCAACGCGAACGATTGGCGCTGGAGTCGGGGGCCTATGTCTACTCTTTGGATTCCGAGGCATCCGATGCTTTGGGTTCCTCCTCGACTTGTTCTGCTATGGAGGCTGCGCGTCCTTGGGTGACCGTGGTAGGAGATTTCGGGCATTCTTTGGCTGTGTGGCCCGATCTACCGCAGAAGAGGCAGAGGTTTTGTTCAAATCGACGTTGGCATTCTTGTGGCGTAAGTTTTCCATCTTTCCCTAATCTGGACGAAAGGTCCATGGTAGTCCTGCTGCCATTAGACGGTGTCGCGGGTTGGCCTACATTGGCCGTCTTATTGCCCGTGTTAGGGGCGGGGTACGTATTCATGGAGGTTCTTCCTCTATCGTATGGGCGGTCGAAGTTCCGGTTTGAGGCGTATTCTCTGGCGACTTCCAATCGACGTTCCCAGTAACGAGTGTCGATGGATTGGGAAAGGAGGCAGAGTTGGAGTAGGGAATGCGGTTTTCCTACTCTGGAGATCTCGTCCTTGATCCTACTGGGAAGTCCGTTGTAGAATTGCCGACGGAGTGCGGCGTCACCCCAGTGGATGCGGGTGGCTAGTCGGTTGAATTCGACTACATAAATCATGATGCGCTGGTTGTCGTGCATGTGGAGGTTTTTGAGGTCCGCTTCGGCCTCTCCCTCCGGGTCATGGGGTGCGAAGTTGGTCTTGAGTTCAGAGACAAACTCGTCGTAGTCATAGAGCCAGTCTGGCTCGTCGGGGGCGGTGAGGGCTGGCTCAAACCAGTCTAGGGCGGTACCGGTTAGGTACGATAACACATAGGTTACCTTGGCGCTGTCGGAGTCGAAAGCGTCAGGGCGGTCACGGAAGTTCAGCATGCACTGCACTAAAAAGGCTTGCAGTTTCCTTGAATCGGATCCGTCGAAAGGATCCGGGTCTCGAACCTTGCTGGCACGGGGGGCTGATCTTCTAGGGGAGGCTAGGTTACTTGCTAACATAGCGATGGCCTGGGTGAGGTCGGGGACATTGTTTGGTCCTGTTAAGTCCGCGTGTCAGGCGCTTAGCTAGTACTTCCGAAGGGGCTTCCCGAGTTAGTGCGAAGGTCCGTAACGGGGCCGAAGACCGAGATCGGGATCGGACGGACTACGGACGGAGACGGAGGCGCCGGGAGTTTAGGGTAGGTCGCGGAATAGATCAATCCGGTCACTGAGGTGTTCGAGGTCGAAGGGACTTGGCTTCAACTTATGTGTTGCGCCCTCCTCGATCGTCTGTCCCTAATTTCGGAAGGGAGGCGGGAGTTTACCGGAAACGAATCGGAAACGGGTGGGAGACTAAATCGATATTCGTACTAGCGAACAGTCCAGTCGACTGGCAGACTATATACATGTGACTATCCTTGTACTATCTTTGCCGGTCATAAAACAAGGAGAAGGAGAGTATAAGGGGTCAATAGGAAAGAAGAACAAGGGAGTAAGGTACGCGATGGTCCTGCGCGTCGGTTATCAAAGTATCGGAACCTTGACTTCGGAGTCTTCGGAGGTTCGGAAACACGGAACCTCGGAATGTATGTCGGACATCCGGGAATTGGTTAATCGGTCTTTGAGCGATCGGAAAAGTCCCGGAAAAGGTGTGGGTGGTTGTGGGGGCTGGTATGGGTTTATTGAGAGTATGGGCCATAACAGGTCCCATAGTTGGGGCTCCTCCTGGTGGTGGAGGTGGTGGTGCTGTGGCCGGTGGTACGGGGTAGGGTTGGGCGATGGCCGGTGGTGCAACAGGTGGTGGTACGATAGGGGATGGTGCAACGAATGGTGGTGCCGCTTGTGGGGGGGCGGCGTGCGGTGGTGGTGCGAACGGTGGTTGTGCGAAAGGGGGAGATGCGAGGTATGGGGGTACCGTGGATGATGATCTGGATGTGGTCGGTACTGCTGAGGATGATCCTGAACTGGAGGGCATCTCCGGGGGTGACGGTTGGTTGGTTACTGGGGGGTTCACAAGGAACGGGTTGGTCATACTCGAGCATGGGCGTCGGTCCATGTTCGAGAATCCGGAGTCTGAAGAGGGTCTGGGAGGGTGCGCGGGGGTCTGAGGCATCTGAAAACTTGGCCCGGGGGCGAGTAGTTCTCGGGGGATGGAAGCGCGGCGGGCAGACACCTGGGTGATTGTCTGTAGGGCTTGCGAACGTGTAATTGGCCTTGAACCCATGACGATCAGGAGTGTGAGTACGAATATACTGTTAAGTCCGCGTGCCAGGCGCTTAGCTAGTACTTCCAAAGGGGCTTTCCGGGGTAGTGCGAGGGTCCGTAACGGGGCCGAAGACTGAAGGCCGAATTGGACGGGCTACGGGCAGAACGGAGGTGCCGGGGGTTCAGGGTAGGTCGCAGAATGGTTCAATCCGGTCACTGAGATGTTTGAGGTCGAAGGGACTTGGCTTCAACTTATGTGTTGCGCCCTCCTCGATCATCTGTCCCTAATTTCGGAAAGGGGATGGAAATTCACTAGAGTGAGTCGGGAACTAGGTGGACTAAGATGATATTCATACTGGCGAACAGTCTAGTCGACTGGGAGACTATATACATGTGACTGTCTTTGTACTATCTTTTGCCGGTCATAAAACAAGGGAAAAGGAAGTACAAGGGGGTCAATATAAAAGAGAGAACAAGGGAGTGAGGTACGCGATAGTCCTGTGCGTCGGTTATCAAGGTATTGAGTCTCGGTCAGAGACGGACTCGGAGATGGTGTCTCGGTCATGACGGGAACGGAAGCGGAAAGTGGATTCCAGGTCGGACTTGTCGGGGACGGAGACTACGGAAAACAATCCTTTGTCCTTTCGGTCGGAAAGGTCTCGGAATAGGGAGGGGTGGATGTGGGGGTTAGTGTGGGTTGTTGAAGGTATGGGCTATAACAAAGAGGTTCATACACTCAAGGGGTCAGAGAAGCCAAAGTCAACAGAGGGTGAACAGGTGAAGAATAAGGGTATGTCAGTCAAGTTTTGGAATGCCTCTCATATCCTGACAACAATTCTAGCAAAGACCCAAATTGTATCAAGCAGCACCAAGGATTCTAAGGCCAAAAGTGCCTCATCCTTGGATCTACACTCATATAGAGCAGCTTGTTCAATGGTGGATACAACAGTTTGAAAGCATAAATTGATCTTTTATTTCCCCAAGATGTTGCCCTGCACATGTATTCTGTACTAAGAGTCTAGGTGTCTCATCCTTCACCAGTGATTTGGAATGGAGTAACATTACTCGTTATATTTCTGTGAGAATCATTTTCTTCCCGAAAAGCATCCTTTGAATCATTTCATTTTTATCCTCTGAACACTGACTTATCTCCTTGGACCGCTTTTTTAGATATGTAATATCACGTAGTTTTTCTCAACGAGTACAAATCACAGTAAGTGAATCACAAATCTGCCCATTTAAAGTCCTGCGAGGTAAAGATGCACAGTTGCTGTGCCGAGTAGATATGGCAGTATTACCGAAAAATGTATATGTCAGCTGAGGATATTTTCAGTATTTGGTACGGGTATAAAAACGCTCCTAGAAATGCTCGTTGCTTTTGATCAAAAAAGTTGATCTCTCCCACCCAGGACCACACTCTCACTCTCAGTAATTAAAATGCATTTCACTTCATTGACTCTGTCTGCATGGTTCATCGCAGTTTTGGCATATGGCACCCCCTTGACCCCAGCCATCCCTGTGGGTGGTATGTCGCTCTCCACGATGATATATGTCGCTCTCTCCTAATTCTCCTGAAAGATGTTGTAGTCCGCTCCTCTGAACATGCAGGGAGTATATTCGTGAGTTTATAGCTGAACCGTCGAATGTCCCCTCCGAATTCAATATCCTTTGCCCTCCTTACCGGGGTTGTCCTGCAATATAATAACCGTGAGCTTTGTGGCTGGACAGCTTGTCATTTATTTCTCGGAACTCAATTTACTCTGCACCCTTATAGGTGTGCAAACCTGTGGGTTGTACTGTGCAAGGTGGACTATCATGCATATGAGGAGAAAAGACATTTCATGTGGATGATGAATATGTCAGCACTATTCCTTGCAATCGCGCATATAAGGCTCATGCTCGATGGTCTGTGTTTAAGGAGGTCCTTTCACGCGTAGAGTTCTTCGTTATCAGAAGTTCCTTCAAAGAAGTGCTTAAGTCGGATATCGGTTCTTGTCAAGTTAGCCAATAGATAATCTCCCTTACCACAATCAATCATCAGAAGTTAAAGGGAGGAACCTTTGAAATTATCAGATAGATTTTTACATTAGAATACTCACAGAGGTCCATTGGCCGTCGAAAGCTACCATGACACATGGTAACGTAAATGTTGTCAATCAACAAGCTTGCAATCTAGTAGTGGAGTCTGCGTCTGTAATTTGACCAGAATGCACTGCGTATTGCTACAATGTGCGCTACTAGGCACTAGGTATCATATAACCAGCATATGATCTACAGTACGGGACAAGCAAACTCAACCAAAATTTTTGACCCAATTTTCTGGCGAAATCC
>QLPG01000718.1:0-16722 GCA_003314385.1 Gomphus sp. MG54 | reverse complement strand
GAGGTTTGGATCTTGTATGCTAATCTGGTTCAGAGGTCTTGTAGAAATATATTGGAGAATTCCCGGATCCCCAACAAGCACCCATAATCCACTGCCTTATAAAAGAGAGTTCTTTTTTTGCAGGGAGCCCCTTCTGCTTTTCCCCATGTTGAGCTTTGAACAAGAACTTGAAGTGGAACTTTTGGAACAGGCTTGGGCCTTTGAGGCCAAGTTTGTGGAGAAAATGAATCAGTTGAAGGAGGAGGGGGAAAAGAAAAGGGAGGAAGCCCAGAAGGTGGAGGAGGTCTGGAAACTAGTGGAGATCCAGAGGTTGGTGGTGTTACATACCATTGCAATGGTTGGTGAATACATGTAACAAATTGCTGTTTAAATAGTGCCCACAGACTAATGCCAGATAACCTGGCATAGTGGCCTTTTGGCCCAGTTGGAAGAACACATTACTGTGGGAATTTGTTGCCTTTCACAGGTGGAGGAAGTCTGGAAGTTGGCATGACCCGCAGGTGACCCGTGCTGTTCCCTATCAGTGCCTGACACACATCCAAGATTGTCATGGAATTCTACTCTGCCTACCCTGCTAAGCCAGGACCATGGTCCCCTTAATCTGAATCTGGTTCCCATATTCTTTTGCACTTGCATGGTCTCTTTTATTAATTATTAATGGTCTCTCTAGTTACAGATTTCTGTTCTATGTCTCCCAATATGCTACCACAATACCTATCTCAGTTTCTTTGCTTCATTCTCAGTCTGTTTATTTTAATCACTATGTTCATTTCAACTGAACCAAGACATCCCAATATTTGGCACATCTCACTTATCCTTTTCTCTCACATTTTCTTTGTGTCTCTCTGTCTTCTTTCTCTCTTGCTTCACTTCATTTGGTTTTCAACTGAAATTTGTTGAAAAGAAGAAAAAATTATACAAAAAATCTACTGTCTCCTTCAATGTTTCCTCAATGTCTTTTTCCACCTCTTTTTCCACCTCTTCTTTGTCCTTCTCCTTTTTCTTCTCATCCCCACTTTGAACCTCCTCATCCACATCCATCTCCTCGTCTGACCCAGACCAAACTGAAGGGTCCTTTACGACCCACCCCAAACCCACTGAACCTCCACTGGACCCATTTGTTACTGTCCAAATTCGCGTCAGGTCCGAGCTGATGTAAGTCGGTCCAAGTCGTGTGTTTGGAGTCGTAAGGACTTGGCTTTAACTTTAATGTTGCGCCCTCCTCAATCGTCAGTCCTTTATTTTGGAGGTTCGGGGAAGGTAAGTTTTTGGAGTTCAAGAGTGAGTGGGAATACAAGTCGATATTTGAACTAAGGTATAGTACAGAAGTCTGGAGGTATTTATACATACAACCCTTATTGTAACTAATTAGGAATAGTCAAGAGAACAATGAGATGAACAAAAATGGAGTACAAGAAGATCTACAACTTGTGTTACAATAAGACTATTGTTTGATGAGAAAGGAAGGTTGTCCGAGGTCCAAGGTGATTGTTGTTGGTCGGGCTCGGAGGTGACCAGGTGGGTTCGGACTGGCTCGGACTTGGTTCAGAGGGAGATTCTTCGTAGCGCCCTATGTCAGATGTCCGAGATGTTGGAGTTATATCATGGATATAACAGTGCCCCTCTGTTAGGACCGAGCCTCGAGGTCCTGGTGCCTAATGGTGATGGAAGTGACCGTGGGAAGATTAGATGATTAGGCGTCGTGATAAGGTATATAAGGGGGGACCCTTTTTCATAGCAACTCAACCATGTCTTCACCATCCCCCATTTTAGACAATGAGGCCATCCTTGAGAGAACATTGTAAGAGGCATCAGAGAAGCTCGAGAAAGTCCGAGCTGACAAAAAATGCAAGGCTGAGGAGGAGGCCGAAAAGCAACAGAATGCCAAGGAGGAATGGAGGGCCAAGGAGGCCAAGCGGAAGGCCGAGGAGGAGGCCAAATGAAAAGTGGAGGAGGAGGCCAAACATAAGGTGGAGGAGGAGGCTAAAGAAAAGGCCAAGAAGGAGGCCAAAGAAAAGGCCAAGAAGGAGGCCAAAGAAAAGGTCGAGAAGGAGGCCAAAGAAAAGGCTGAGAAGGAAGCCAAGTGGGAGGTTGAGCGCAAGACAAAGGAGGAGGCTGAAAGACTCCGGAAGGAGAAGGAAGTCAAAAGACTTCAATGGGAGGCTAAGAAGGGGGGGTTCCAAAAAGAATCCTCAGAGGAAGGTTGTAAAAAGCCCCGCAACTATTTCAGAGCTCTACACGATAACGGAGGATTCATCGGAACAAGGGGGACCCTCAGGGGTCGGAACTCGGGAGCTGACTCCTAATGTGGAAGCAGGGGGTTCCAGCCTAAGTGCGTGGGATAAGGAGTGTGTTCGGACGCTCCAGCAACAACATGCGCTCTGAGTACATCAGGTGCAAAAATCCTTTGAAAACTCCCAGCTGAGGGGGGCAAGGGCCGATGGTGCCAAGGTGGGTCTCGGACCGTTTGAATCTAGTTGGAGGATGCTGATGTTCCTGCGTCTGGACTTGTATCAGCAGCCATCCGAAGACATCATTAGGGGTTGGAATTCAGATCCCCATTGGATTTGCAAGCATTGTGTCCACCAGGGAGATCCCTGCATATGGCCCTCTTCGGGGAAGGGAACCTCTTGTTATGCTTGTGCCAAACGGAAGGTCAAGTGCGAGGAGGAGGATGGTGAAGAGGGGGCGAATGTTAAGGGGAAGAGAGGGAGAGAGACTTTGGAGGAGGGTGCGGGTCCAAAGTCAAAGAGGAAAAAGTTGGAAGTGGTGATTGAGAGGCCGTCTCGGAGTTCGGACGGTTCCAGAGCCACTCTGAGGGAAGTGGTAGAGGAAATTCGCACACTCAGGCAGGATGTCCGGGGTATCCAGGAGGAAAACCGGAGGATCGCTGATGCCTTAGTGCACATGAACGACTTCCGAATCATCAAGCAGGCTCGGTGGTTCAATTGGTCGCAGAATATGGATGAGTGGTGGGGGAGTTCTCCGAGGGAGAACTGGGCAGGACCAAAGGATAAGGGGAAAGAGAAGGAGGAGGATAAGGGGAAGGGTAAGGAGAGGGAAAGGGAAGATGAAGGAGGTCCGAGGGACGATGGGTCAGACCAGGACAATGTGCCTGGGTCTTTGGAATAGAAGGCATTTTTTGAATATATTTTTCTTGAAAATCTTGAGTTGAGTGAAAACATTAAGTCAGAAAAGTAAACTATCGGTCCAAGGTGAGGGACTCTAGAACATCACCCAGGGGACCTGGCTTGTCTGGGTATGCTCGGTGGAAGTCAGAGACTACCTCGGAGGCGTGGCCAAGCTCATTGGCTGGCAGCCAAGATGTTTCGTCTTCGGTACCCTTGTATCTGGTCCATCAGACTAGGTACTGGAGGGGGCACCTGCATCTTCTTCCATTGATCTTTGAGTCGAGGATCTCAGAGATCTCATATTCAGATTCCCCATTGATGATGACTGGGGGTTGGGGTGGGATTATGCATTCGGAGAAGGTGTTCAGAGTTGAGGGTTCAAGCATAGAGACGTGGAAGACAGGGTGTATGGCTCTCATGCTTTTGGGGAGTCGCAGGGTGAAGGAGATGGTTCCTACTTGTGTGATGATTTTGAAAGGACCTAGAAATTTCTCTGCTAGTTTCTTAGAAGGTCTCGTAGTTCGGATGTTCTCGGACTTAACGAAGACTTTGTCTCCAATCTTGAAGTCCAGGGGGACCGCTCAGCAATGATCTGTGGAGGCTGAGTATCAGGTCTGAGCTTCGGATATGGTCTTTCAGAGTTGTTGGTACAGGTCATCCAAGTCGACTACGAAGTTGTGTGCTCGAGAGGAAGCAAGGTCACGTTCGGGGTGGAAGGTGATGTTTGGATGATAGCCCTTGTTGGCATAGAAGGGAGAGATTCCTGTCGGTGTGTTAGGGGCATTGTTGTATGCGAATTCGGCTGTTACATACTATTGCAATGGTTGGTGAATACATGTAACAAGTTGCTATTTAAATAGTGCCCACAGACTAATGCCAGATAACCTGGCATAGTGGCCTTTTGGCCCAGTTGAAAGAACACATCACTGTGGGAATTTGTTGCCTTTCACATTGGCAATGGGTAATAGTTTAGACCAATTGTTTTGCTGGTAGTTGCAATACACTCGGAGATACTGTTTGACTGTCAAGTGTTGGTTACTGACAGACCTTGGTACTGCCGAGGGGTGTTGTTGAAAGGTCGGGCGGACTATGGTCAAGTCCTGCAGGCCAAGAGTAGTGGCGTTGGCTTCAATGTACTCGTGCGTTGCGCCCTACTTGCCGTGTGTGCCACTGTATTTGCAACAGACAGATACTCGGGGGGATGCTGAGGATGCTGGCCCGAGTCAAGGACTTAACAGAAGAGAAGAAGGTAGAAGGGCCTAAGCCTAGTCGATACCCAGAATGAGGAAGTATGTACATCCATGCCCTACTTATATAGGTTAAGAAGCGACATGTGGAATAAGGAATATGGGACAACAAGATATGCAGAGCATGTGGTCATTGTCCACAACGAACAAAATTAGAACAAGGAATGCAAAGCGGGGATAGAATAATAAAAGACAAGATAATAGGATCGTGACTCAAGATGGGACAATAGGGAGTGGCTGAGTATAAAACAATGGGGTCGTGTCCAAGGATAATACAAGGACAGGAAGTCCTGAGGTGAAACGGACCGAGGAGTGTGAATGGCAGATGTGCCGAGCCGGGACCGGCGCACCAAGTGTTGTGCATGCGACGCGGGCACTTGGTCGTGGATATAGGATGATTTCTCAGTCGGCATTGCCGGCGGATGGGTCTCAGTATGTGGACTTGACATTGAGGGTCTGATTCATGCATTCGGTTTGTCCATCCCCCTTGGGGTGGTATCCTGACGTGAAGTGAAGCTTCATGTCTAGGGCTTTGCCGAGGGATTGGAAGAATGAGGAGACAAACTCGGACCCTCAGTCCGATGTGACATGTGATGGTACCCCATGCTTTGAGAATACATGTAGGACGAAGAGTCTGGCAAGGGTTGGGGCAGTGATTGTGTTGATGGTAGGGATGAAGAGGGACTGCTTTGTTAGGTGGTCTATGATGACAAGAATAGTGTCGTAGCCATCCGAGGTAGGCAGTTTCTCTATGAAGTCCATGGAGATGGAGTTCCAAGGTTGTTTGGGGATCGGTAATTGCTTGAGTAGCCCATAAGGGTGATGTCTCTGTGACTTAGACCTCATACAAGTGGTGCAAGATTTAACATAGGACTTAATGGAATCTCGGAGTTCGGACCAGACATAGTCTCTTCGGATGAGTTCTAATGTCCGATTCTGGCCGAAGTGTCCAGAGATTGGGTGGTCATGTTTGTCTTGTAGAACTCGGAGTCAGAGGTTTCCATGATCAGGGACATAGATTCTTTTGTCGAGGAGGAGGAGTCCGTCCTTGGAGATGGTCCATCAATCGATGAGGTTGTCCATTCGGGATGAGGTTGTGGGGTCTTCTCGGAGTGAGGTTCGGATGTCTTTATGGAGTTGTTCTACGTCCATGATCATTGCTGCTCGCATTACCCGAGTATACAGGGAGGTGGCTTGGAGTGATGATACGAGTTGTTCCATTGTAAAGACTGGTCGGAGGTTGTGCGGATTAAACTTAGCGTAGTCGCTTCCTCCCTCTTTAGGGTAGATGTCCCATCATCTAGTCAGTGCGTCGGGTTTAGCGCTGAGGTGACCAGGTCGGAAGCGGATTACCATGTTGAACTGGGAGAGATATTTGGACCATCGGACCTGCCGACAGGTGAGTAACTTGGTTGTTGAAAAATATTCTAAATTCTTGTGGTCGGTGATGACGTCGATCAGATCTGCTGCACCTTCTAGGTAGTGTCTCCAGGTCTTGAAGGCTTCGAAGATAGCCAGTAGTTCCTTGTTGTGTATGTTGTAGTTCAATTCCGGAGGGGTGAAGGTTCAGGAGTAGAAGGCTATTGGGTGGATGTCATTGTCTGTTGGTGATATGGTGGACAGGATTGCTGCAAGGGTGTAGTCTGAGGCATCGGACTCGACAATGAGTTGAGATCTGGGGATCCACTGTTGTAGGATTGGTGCCATAGTGAACACCTTTTTGAGCATCTCAAAGGATGTTCTGCAATTCTCAGTAAAATTCCACAGAGTATCTTTTCGTGTCAGATGAGTTAGCGGCACTGTGATGTCAGAGTAGTTGAAGATGAAGTGTCGGTAGAAGTTCGCAAATCCGAGAAAAGACTGAATGTCTTTGATTTTTTGGGGTTCAGGCCATTCCTGGATGACTTTGACCTTGTCGTCGGCCATGGTCAGGCCCTTCGGAGAGAGGATGTATCCGAGGTACTCCACGGTATCGGTGTGGAAGAAGCACTTATCTACCCGGGCATATAAGTGGTTTGCTCGGAGGCATCGGAGGACTTCTTTGATGTGGTTTCTATGTTCTTCTAGATTGTTGGAGTAGATCAGGATGTCATCCAGGTATACTAGTATGGACAGATCTAAAAGGTCGGAGAAGATGTCGTTCATAAATCGCTAGAAGGCGGCCGGGGAGTTGGTGAGTCCAAAGGGCATCACACTCCATTCAAAAGATCCATAGCACATGCAGAAGGTGGTCTTCCATTTGTCGCCTTCTCAGATGCGTACCAGGTGGTATGCATGTCGGAGATCTATTTTGGTGAATATTTGGGCCTTTCGGGGACTGTCCAGGAGATCAGAGATTTGGGGGAGTGGGTAGCGATCCTTCTTTATTATCTTGTTTAGTCCACAAAAGTCGACGCATAAGTGTAGTGATCCATCTTTCTTTCGGGTGAAGAGGACTGGAGCACCCCTAGGGGAGCATGAGGGTCGTATAAACCCTGTGGATATGTTCTCATCTAAAAACTCTCGGAGGGACTTCAGTTCACTTTCAGAGAGAGAATAGATCGGACTGAATGGGGGTAATGTGCCTTCCTCCAGTTCGATCTTGAGGTCATATGGTCAGTGAGGGGCTAAGGTGTTGGCCTGAGTTTTGCCAAAAACGTCTTTGAACTTGTGGTACTCACTCGGGACGTTACTCAGGTCTATCAGACCTTCTTTGGAATCTTGGCGGTCGGAGAGGAAGAGCTGGAAGGTTTGTGTACCTTCCATTCTTGATATTCGGGCAAAGGCTGCTGTATTTACTAAGGCAACCTTTGGTGCCACGAGCTGGGGTTTCAGAGGGGACGGAGTTTTGGATGAGCATGGAGTCATAGCTGCTGGCTCGCATGGTACCTGGAGATCAGTTGTGGTCAGAGAGCCGAACAATATACTGCCCAATACCCAGTCAATCAACAGATTGTAGTGGGTGAGCCAGTTGTGTCCAAGGACTGCCGAGCAACTAGAATCCAACGGAGTTACATAGAATGTAATGGTGTGTTGCTCCCCTGTTGGGAAGCAAACACGGAGGTCGATGGCTTTTCAAATCACAGAGTTGGAGGAGCCATTGAAGAGTCATAGTGGAATCAGAGTGATGTCGTAGGTTCAGAGTTGGTGCTTTGTAGCATAGTTGGAGTCCAGGAAGCAGTGAGTTGATCCTGAGTCTATTAGGGTGTCAATATAGGTGGTTTCAAGGTGGAGATGGATGGTCAGGGAGTTCAGACTAGAAAGAGTGGATGCGTTGAGTCTCATCTGCATTGGTGCATCATTGGGTTCAGTGCAGCCCCTAACTGATGCTGGAGTCAAAGGGCTGCTTAGAGATTTTTTGACTCCAAGGTATCTTCTACTTCAGAGATCGTTGCTTCGGTCATGCTTTCTACAATAGTAGTTGCACGTCCTTTGGTGGCGGTGGAGGTTGACTTGGGACATTCCTTTGCCACGTGACCGGTTCTTCCACAGAACAGGCAGAGGTTGTGCTTGAAATGGCATTGTCGTTCTTGAGGAATGAGTTTGCCGTCCTTCCCAAGTTTCGTGCTCATGTCCGAGGTTGTCTTATTTGGGGTCTGGCTGGGGTTTGGAGGTCTGGATGCTCGTACTTGCAATTGGAGCAGTTGGTGCCCTGTTTCTGTCATTTGGACATTCAGGAGCTTTGGATGTAGAGGCTTCCCGAGACATTTCAGAGCACCTTTCCCAGTAACGGGAGTCGATCGACTGAGACAGTCGTCGTAGTTGTAGTAGGGAGTCAGGCTTTCCTATACGGGCGATTTCATCTTTGATCCTATTGGGTAGGCCATTGTAGTATTGTTGATGGAGTGTGGAGTCTCCCCACTGAACGCGAATGGTGAGCCTGTTGAATTCCACCACATACTTTGTGATGCATTGGTTGTCGCGCATTCAGAGGGCTTCGAGGTCAGCTTTGGCCTCTCCTTCTGGATCATGGGGGCCAAAGTTGGCTTTGAGTTCGGAGATGAATTCCTGATAATGGTAAAGCCAGTAAGGGTCTTCTTTGGAGGAGAGACCGGGTTCAAAGTAGTCCAAGGCAGTGCCAGTTAGATACAATAGTATATAAGTTACTTTGGCACTGTCGGAGTCAAAGGCATCAGGGCAGTCTCGAAAGTTTAAGGTGCACTACACCAGGAATGGTTGTAATTTCTTGGTGTCAGAGCCATTGAAGGGGTCGGGGTCTCAAATCTTGGTCTGAGCTGATGATTTCTTTGAGCCAGACAGATGTTTGGCTAACATGGTGATAGCTTCGGCCAAGTTGGCTTCAGCATTGGCATCGTCCGAGGGTGGCATTTGGTTTTCTAGGAGGGGGTTTGACAAGTGTTCGGATGGTGGGTCTGGGGCTGGTGGGGGGTTTGGTGGCATATGGACATCAGGTTCTGTGGCAGGTAAGTTTGGGGTCAGGGATGTATGGCATACCAAAGCTTCCATAAGTCTTTGAATGGCTCTGATTCATTTGCTGCATCTCATAGATGATCAGGAGTGTGAGTTCGAATATACTGTTAGTGTCCGAATTCACATCAGGTCTGAGCTGATGTAAGTCAGTCTGAGTCGTGTGTTTGGAGTCGTAAGGACTTGGCTTCAACTTTAATGTTGCACCCTCCTCGATTGTCAGTCCTTTATTCTAAGGTTTGGAGAAGGTAAGTTTTCGGAGTTCAAGAGTGAGTAGGAATACAAGTCGATATTTAAACTAAGGTATAGTACAGAAGTCTGGAGGTATTTATACATACAACCCTTATTGTAACTAATTAGGAATAGTCAAGAGAACAATGAGATGAACGAAAACGGAGTACAAGAAGATCTACAACTGGTGTTATAATAAGACTATTGTTCAACGAGAAAGGAAGGTTGTCCGAGGTCTGAGGTGATTGTTGTTGGTCGGACTCGGAGGTGACCAGGTGGGTTCAGACTGGCTCGGACTTGGTTTGGAGGGAGATTCTTTGTAGCACCCTATGTCAGATGTCTGAGATGTCGGAGTTATATCACAGATATAACACCGTTCCAGGCTGCCAGCCTGCACATGTCCTCAGTGATGAGGGCCTGGATGCACACCATGTGCTCTAGGGCTTCTGCTTAACTAAGCAGGAGGCAGTTTTGTGCCTCCTGCTGGTGGTTCTGCTCTGCAATAGCAGCTGCCAGATGGCCAAGTACTGAGCTTGCCTACTCTGGTACCTGGATCATCATTGGCCCCACACTCGGTCAAACGGCTGCCATCTTCCTCTTCTTTGCCAGCTGTTCCTCCCCGTCCTCACCCTCCTCAGTGTCCATACCTGTCAGGATGCTTCTGCTCCTCTTCACTTGTACCACTGCCAGGTTGAATTTCACCTTACACCAATTGCACAGAGTGCAAGTGGCACCTGGCTCTGGCAGGATGCATGTGTTGCAGCATCTGCAACACATCTTACATGGGTGCCCTTTGTCTGGTGACCAAGCCTCTATAATCCAATTTTCCAATCATGTTCATTCAATATAGGACTGGAAAATTGGATTGTATTACTCATATCCTATAGCAAATGTGATTAAGTTTTTATATTGTAGTAATGGTGGTTGCAAGAGACTTGGATAGATTGTTGTCTCACATTCCTTATTCCACATGTCGCTCCTTAAACCTATATAAGTAGGGCATGCATGTACATATCTCCTCATTCTGGATATCGACTAGGCTTAGGCCCTTCTACCTTCTTCTCCTCTGTTAAGTCCTCTACTTGGGCTGGCATCATTGGCATCCTCCTGAGTACCCTGTCTGTTGCAATCAGTGGCATGCACGAAAGAGTAGGGCACAATGCACGAGTATGTTGAAGCCAAAGCCACTACTCCTGGCTTGTAGGACTTGGCTGCTCCTATCTAACACCTCGGCAGTCCCGAAGCTCATCAGTTCCTGAAGCTTGACAATTTCAAGCCCCCATTCAGGTGATTTAATCTGCCAGCATGCTTAGTATTTCACAATTCAGGAACTTGAGGTTTGTGTATGTGACTTGCATGTGTCATTTTACATTGAGAATGTAACTTGAACTAGAAAGGCAAGAGCAGTGAAAAAGATTGCTGATGCAAGTCGGGGTTGATGCCAAAGCACATGTCAAAAATCAGACTGAGTTGCCATGAGTGAATACCCAAAAGGAGAAAAACCAATGAGATGTGTGATGGCATGGCTGAATGTAACAGTTCAGGCAAGGCAGGGTCTTTACCATGTTTCAACTGATGTGCATATGATCCCAGTGTTTCATTGCCAGTGCCTGCAGGTTGTGATTTTCATAAACATGTGATGGCATTGCTTACTGTAATGCTTTAGGAAAAAAAAAAGTATCTTTCAATGTGTTTTCATGTATTATCTTAGGCATGTGATCCCACGGTTGCATTGCTAGTACCCAATTTTAGATGTGTGATGACAGACAAGTACTGTCCCAGTTTCAACCAGTGTTTCATTGGTGGTGCCCACAGGTTGTGATTTTCATAAATGCACAATGGCATCACTTAAAAAACAAGTGCCTTTTCAACATGTTTTCGCATATTATCTTAGTTATGTGATCCCACTGTTGCATTACTAATACCCAAGTTTAGATGTGTGATGACAGACAAGTGTTGTCCCGGTTTCATTGAGTTTTCACCAGTACCAGTCTTTCATTGCTGGTGCCTACAGGTTATGATTCTCTTAAACATGTGATGGCACTGCTTACCATAACACTTTAGGAAAAAAAGTGTCTATTCAACATGTTTTCGTGTATTATCTTAGGCATGTTATCCTAGTGTTGTATTGCTAGTATCCATAAGGTTTGTTATTTTTCTCTCAACATCATTTGCTGCTAGGAAAGACAAGTGTTGAACCATAATGATCTGGTTCAATCAATTGAACCAACAGAGCAAAAAGAAAAGAAAGACATGCCTAAAGGGAACACCTTGCACAAGTGTCAAGCACTGAGAATGCTGATGATGCATGGGCCAAGTACTATTGCAATAGTACCAACTCAATGATATTGGCCAGAATTGGCCAAGTCCTGTAGACCGATTGGGGTGGCTTCGCTTCAATGTACTCCTGTGTTACGCCCTACTTTCCATGCATGCTACTGATTTAGGATGGAAGAGATACCTGGGAGAGTGCTGAGAGTGTCAGCCTGAGTAGAGGACTTCAGACAGGAGAAGGGAAGACAAGAAGGTGTATGCCAAGTTGATATTCAGAAGAAGGGAATATGTCAAGTTCACATATCAATACCTGGTAATTCAGCACTGCCAACCAAGCAGTCAGTCTATGTCTGCATGTCAAGTACACATACTGAGATCCCAGTAATTCGGCAGTGCTGACCGAGCAGTCATCCTATGTCCATATACAAGTGTCCACACCACATGCAAGTCACTTGGTATGCCAGTCTTGGCTCAGCACATCCACCACCCACATTCCTTATCCCTATCCCTCATACACTCTGCCCCTTCTACCTTCCCTTAACCCTACCCCATCCACTCCTTATTCCTTGACCTGCCCCACCTTGGGACATCCTGTCCTTGTTTTATCCTCAGCCACAACCCTATTGTTTTATAGTCGGGCACTGCCTATTGTCCTATCCTTTTCCACATTCCTATTATTCTATTTGATGGCAGGGAAGGTCTAATAAGACTGATAACTGACACACACAGCAACAAGTGCCTTTGGGGCTTGTCAATATGGATGCTAAAGACAAGGCCCAAAGGTGTGCAATGGTGCGTCGTTATGGACACTTATTTTAAGCGCCAGAGAATGCACATGCAAAAGAGAAAAGCACAAAAGAGAACCAAAGATGCAAGTGCAAAACACAAATGCAGGGGAATAAAATCATGACCCAACACTATTTTCCATTGTCCTATCTCTGTCTACATTCTTTCATTCTAATTTTACTTGTTGTGGACAATACCCACATGCTCTGCATACCTTATTGTCCCACATTCCTTATTCTACATGTCATTTCTTAAACCGAAATAAGTAGGGCATGCATGTACATACTTCCTCATTCTGGGTATCAACTAGGCTTAGGCCCCTTGTCTCCTCCTCTGTAAAGTCCTCTACTCAAGCCAGCACTTTGCCACCCCCCAAGTACTTTCTCTGTCCCAAATTGGTGGCATGTACAGCAAGTAGGGTGCAATGCATGAGTACGTTAAAGCCAAAGCCACTACTTCTGGCCTGCAGGACTTGGCCATTACCCATCCACAGCTTTGGCATTCCTAAAGCTTGACAGTATTCCCAAAGCCTGACACTGTGCACAAGTGACCAAGCTGCATACAAGTCACTCAATATGCCAGTCTTGGCTTGGCACATCCATCATCCACATTCCTCATTCCCATCCCTCATTCACCCTTTCCTCATTCAACATCCATCAATCCCACCCATCTGCTCCTTATTCCTCAACCCACCTTACCTTGGGACATTCTGTCCTTGTTTTATCCTCAGCCATGACCCTATTGTTTTATAGTCGGTCACTTTTTATTGTCCTATCCTTTGTCAAGCCCCCGATACCAAGCTCTGATTTACTCGGCAGTACCAACTGGCCAACCCTTACCCATATCATGTGTGGCCTCGGCTTGGTACATTCAGTTTATCATTTGGTTCACTTTCCTCATCTCACCCTCTGTATTCATTGTCATTCATTCATTCCCTGTCCTTCCCCTTGCCTGTTTACCCTCAGGATATTCACTCTTTGTTGTCACTCGGCAGTGGCACTATTGTTTTATGTTTTGGCCACTCCCATTGTTCTATTCTCACTCACTCTTTTGTCCTCGGCCATACTTTATTGTTCTATTATCATCCACATTCCTTGTTCTATTCTTGATCATTGTGGACAATACCTCCACATGATTCTTCATACCTTATTGTTCTCCATTCCTTGTGCCACTCTGTTCCACATCTCACTTATTAGCCTATATAAGTAGCCAATGTATGTAGATGGTTCTTTGTTCTGGAAATCAACTAGGTTTATGCCTTCTTGTCCTCCCTTCTCCTGTCTAAAGTCCTTTACCTGGGCCAACATTCTCGGCACTCTCCCAGGTATCCCTCTGTCCCAAATCGGTGGCATGCATGGGAAGTAGGGCACAATGCACGAGCACGTTGAAGCTATGCCACTACTCCCGGCCTGCAGGACTTGGCCACTCCTCGGCATTCCTGGAGCCTGACATCCTTAGCCACATTCCTATTATTCTAATTTCATTATTCTATCCTCGATTACATTCCTCCATTCTATTTTTACTCATTGTGGACAATACCCCCACATGCTCTGCATACCTTATTGTCCCACATTCCTTATTCTACATGTCACTTCTTAACCTATATAAGTAGGACATGCATATACATACTTCCTCATTCTGGGTATCAACTAGGCTTAGACCCCTTACCTTCTCTTTCTCCCATAAAGTCCTCTACTTGGGCTGGCACCTTCAGCACCCTCCAAGTATCTCCTCTGTTTCAAATTGGTGGCATGCATGGAAAGTAGGGCACAATACACGAGTACATTGAAGCCAAAGCCACTACTTTCAGCCTGTAGGACTTGGCCACTCCCTGCATGCATCTTCGGCACTTCTGATACTTGACAGAATATCTACATCCATGTACTACTTATATAGGTTAAGCAGTGAGATGTGGAATCAGTGTGGTGTAAGATATGGAAAACAATAAGGTATGAAAGAGTATGTGGAGGTATTGTCCACAATGATCAAGAATAGAACAAAGAAATGTAGATGAGAATAGAACAATAGAAATGTGGACAAATAAGATAATAAGAGTGTGATTGAGAATAAGACAATAGGAAGTGACTGAATATAAAACAATAGGGTCATGGCTGAGGATACGATAATAGAAAATGTCCCAAGATAAAATAGACTGAGAAATAAGAAATAAATGGGGTGGGATTAATAGGTAATGAATGAGGGAAGAGTGGATAATAGATAGGAATGGGAGATGTGGATGAGGAATGTGCTGAGCCAAGACCGACATACTAAGTGACTTGTGTATGGCTTAGTCACCTGCATGTGGAATTACACTGATTGTTCAGTCAGCACTACCAAGTGAACCGATACTTGGTATGTGTACTTGACAGTAAGTGAACCTGGTTTTTTATCCAATTATAGACACTCACAGCGGGCTATTAGGAATATTGCAAGTTCACACCACAACATGTCATGTGACATGTCTGCATTACATAAGTTATGCTGTAGCTAAAATTTTCCCTTGTTGAATTATAACCATCATCTGTGTTTCAAACTTCGTGCTTTAGGGGAAATTCAATATAATTTGGCCACACCCATATTAGATGACTCAAGTGTACTGACTCATCCTCTTACTCACCTTCTTGAAAATCACAAAACCATACTTCCTCCAAATTATCCCTATTATATCTGGAGACCACAATCCAACATTTGCTGCACTTACTGATAGGAACTATGCAGAATGAGAGATATATACAGTAAGGGACAAAACTGTTCAAGTGTTTTGAACATTTGTGTTGTACTGTAAATAACGGGAGTATTACATAATCAAAAAATATGATGTAATTAGTGGAGATAGTTCTGCTTCTGAACTTGTGGTCACAATCAAGATGATTTGATAACTCTTAATATTCGTTGAGATATTAATTATTTTAAAAAATGAAGCATTTGAACAGTTTTGTCCCTCACATTTTTTAAACAAGAAATGGTATATATCAGTAATTGGTAAAGCCCCCATTTGCTCTCATCACTTCCTGCACCCTTCTAGGCATGCTCTCAATCAACTTCTGACACACCTCTGGCTCTATCTTCTCTTATTCCACTCCAATCCTCTCCTATAGCTCATGCACTCTACTAGGGGGGTGTTCATAGTCAGAAAGGCACTTTTTGACAATAGTCCAAAGGTGTTCAATGGGGTTTAGGTCAGGGTACTGAGCTGGCCACTTCATGACCTCATAGCCATGGTCAGAAAACCACTCAGTGGCCTTCTTGCATGTGTGCTTAGGGTCATTATCCTGTTGAAAAATAATGTCAGTAGAATCTTTACTATAATACTCCAGGCTAGCCTGAAGCTCATCATCCAAAATCTGCCTGTACAACTCCCCATCCATCCTTCCATCAATTTTGGCAGCATATCCAGGTCCTTTCCACAACATACAACCCCATACCATCACAGAACCTCCACCAAACTTCAGTGTTCCCTCAACTAGCCTATCATTCAAAGGCTCTCCAGCCTTTTTGTACACCCATCTCCTTCTATCTGACCCCAATCGATTGATTTTAGTCTCATCTGACCAGATAACACACTTCCAGTCCTCTAGAGTCCACTCCAGATGAGCTTCTGCAAACTCCCTCCTTGCCTTCCTATGCCTTGCACTAAGAAGTGGCTTCTTTCTCTTTACAACTGCCTATTGTCCACAATGGATAAAATTAGAATGAAGGGATGCAAAATAAGGTAAAACAATAAGGGATAAGATAATAGAGACGTAGCCAAGGATAGGATAATAGGGAGTGGCTGAGTATAAAACAATGGAGTCGTGACTGAGGATAATATAAGGACAGGAAGTCCCGAGGTGAGGTGGACCAAGGGGTGAGGAGTAGGCATGGGATGGGAGTGAGGAATGTGACCAATATGTGTGTTGAGCCAAGAATAACTTGTCGAGTGACTTGTACACGGTTACATCTTGGTTGGTACTGCCGAGTTACCGGATCCTCAGTAAGTGTACTTGACAATGAGGCAGACCAGAGCCAGGATGATTAAGAGGATCATAGCTGGTCAGTTGTCCCATATGAAGGATCTTGACCCGAAGAAGGTCTGGGCAGAACTAGGGAAATGCACGGGTCAGGCCAACCCGCACAGGTCACCGGGTTGGGTGTCCTTGGGTGTGGGTGCAGGTCAAGCTGTGAGCACCTGTGACCTGGGCCCAACCTGGGTTGTCAACTCCGACACAAATACAACTTACGCCTATGTGCACATGCCGACACAAGTGTGATGCCCCAAATGCGAGGAAAGCGCTGTACATGCACATGACACCACAAATGCAATGAACGCGCCATACGAGTCATACGCGCCATATGCACTGTACGCATCATATGCACCGTATGTGCCGCATGCACCACATGCGCCATATGCACCATACACACCATATGCACTGCACATGCTGTACGTGTCGTATGCATCGTACATGCCGTATGCGTCGTATGCATTGTACATGTCATACATGCTGTATGTGCTGCATGTGCTGTATGTGTCATACACGCTGTATGTGCAGTATGTGTCATATGCACCATCTGCGCAGTACGCGCCGCATGTGTGTGGGTGCAGCATACACCCAACTGTAAGGGCAACCTAAGCAGGCGTTCTACCCTAAGGCGGCGCACTGGCGAAG
>QLPG01000715.1:0-17153 GCA_003314385.1 Gomphus sp. MG54 | reverse complement strand
TTTATACTACTTTCAAATCTACTAGGAGTCAAATAGATTCCTATAATAGAATGAGAAAGCTGAGGATCGTGAAAAGCAAGAACAGAAATACTACACCCCAAATAATGATCTCCTCCGTGACATTGGAGAGTGACATGTCACTCCAATTCCCAACAGATTTACCCTAAGGAACATAATAGCGGATTGGATATAAGAGACTGAGCAGAATTGCGAATAAATGGAAGTAGAGCAAAACATAAATGAAAGGATATTAAATGTAAATGAAGACAGAATGGAATAGCAAGCATATGGAGTGTGACGTAAATGAGTGGAGTAAATTGACAGGAGCATGTGACACCAAAACGGATACACGAGGTGCATATAGTTCATGGGCTGAGGGTGTATAGTTCAATAAGCGAGTGACGGTATAGTTGGGCTGAGTGGGCTGAAATGAATAGTTGGGCATGCCGGCGTACGGTTCCTGACAGTATCCCCCCCTTACAGCTGAGTCCCACAAGGCTGCAGAAATGAAGTTCTAGAATAGTGGCCCTGTTGGAGTTTGGAAATGTAAAAGCATATAAGAGAAGTTGTGAGGAAGTTTGGGTGGTAACTGTTTACCACAATGGAACCCTCATACATCAACCCTGCCTACGTGCAGAAGCTAATGGGTCTCTACCCTTTGCCAATCACTAGCTATCTCAGAGGTGAAACCACCCTCCCCACCACCATCCTATCCCCCTCATCATCAACCATCGAGCACAGTCAAGTGCTACTTGAGCAGGAATACATCGATGTGCAAGTGCCCTGGACTGAAGGGGCCAATTCGAAAAGTGCAAAGGTGAGTAAAGTGTTGCCTCAGAATTGAGTTGTTTACTGATTGCTTTGTTTGCAGTACACTCATCTTCAAATGAGGAATGATGAGGGCGATGTCAACAGCATTTTCTACCAAAAGGCGAGGTTGGGTGAAAAAGATGATCGTACACCTTGGTCTCGTGGATTTGTCGTCAAGAAGCCATACAGGCACTGCGAAAAGCGAGGCAACACATGCCTAAAGAAGTGGGACTTGGACTTGGACTTGCATACATGCGTGTGGTGTGGTAAGAGAGGAGTAGGTTATAGTATCAATGAGAGAGGTTGTAGTACGAGCAAGAGGAAGGGGAAGGGTAAGGTTAGGGAGTAGAATCCCGAGGATGAGGGACATCCGAGGTTAAAGAAGCGATCAAGGGAAGGTATGCTGGAAGAAGAAAATAATGAGGTGGGCTCCTCAAAAAGGCTGAGGTTGGAGCCCAGAGCATATACCCTCTTATTCCTCCCTGATCCATATTCACCACTGCCTCCTCCACCACCTATCCCTCCTCAAGAGTCATCTCCTCCACCTACTGTGGCACAGAGGCCACAGATAATAGTGTCATCACCATCCTCAGTCTCTCCTATGCTACCTCCCCCTCTACTACCTCCTATGCCAACTCCTCCTCCTCCACCTCCCATGCCATCTCCTCTACCCCCTCTCTCACCACCACCTGCAGTCATGCCTCCTCCCAGAGTTGTGCATCCTGCGCCTCCTGCGCCCTCGCCAGTCATTGCATTGACCTCTGCCCTACTCACACTGCAAGCATCAGTTGACAAACTTCGCAAGGAGGTCATGGAACATAAGTTCCAATTGTCAGAGAGTCAAATGACCAATGAAGAATTGTGAGGTGAAATAAGGGACTTGTGCATGTAGTTGTAAAGTCAGAGGTTGGAGAGTAGGGAGAGGGAACCAGAGCCGCCAAGGGTACGTGGGACTTGGGACAATTGGGCATTAGGGTCTGGAAACCTAAGGAGTGCTTTTGATAACTTGGATGAAGATGGAGAAGTAGAATTAGGATTGTAGAATAGGAATGGGTGACTTGATTGTATAAATGGATTGACTTGAACGTGAAGGTTTGGATTTAAGAGTTGAATTGGAATAAGGAATGATGGAATGGAAATTAAGGTTTGAACTTGAAAACAGAAGAGGGAGCTGAATTGCAAGTTGGAATCAGTGAATCGGAATTGAGGTTTTTCTTTTTTTTTGAACTTGAAGACAGAATGAATGGAACTGAAATGCGAGAGTGATATGAATGGAATGAGCGAGAGTGAATGGAAGAGAAATTGCGAGGTGCTTATGGAATGGGTAATGGTCTAGGTTTGGATGGATATGACTTGTGAAAGTCTTGAATGAGTTCTGAAGCGTGATTGAGTTCTGTTGCAAGGAGCCATGAAGTTTCTTCATCTGTGCCTTCATATCCTGCCCACCACACTTGTTAGGAACCATACACCGGCATACCCAACTATTCATTTTAGCCCACTCAGCCCAACTCCGCTCTTGCTCGTGATCCAACCATACGCCCTCAGCCCACAGACTATATGCACCTCGTATATCCATCTTGGCATCACATGCTCCTGTCAATTCACTCTACTCATTTATGTCACACTCCATATGCTTGCTATTCTATTCCGTCTTCATTTACGTTTAATATCCTTTCATTTACGTTCTATTCCATTTTCATTTATTTACAATTCCACTCAGTCTCTTATATCTGATCTGCTATTACATTCCTTAGGGTAACTGTGTGGGAATTGGAGTGACATGTCACTCCCCAATGTCACAGAGGAGATCATTATTTGGGGCGTAGTATTTCTGTTCTTGCTTTTCACGATCCTCGGCTTTCTCATTCTATTATAGGAATCTATTCAACTCCTAGTAGATTTGCAAGTAGTATAAAGATCTTGTAGTTCAGTAGTTCAGTCTTCAGTCAGATAATCAACCTTGATTTTGACTAAGGTTCTTCTGTTCATCTTCTATCTGTCTCACCTTTACAAAATTGGGGACCATGTGGTCTAGTGGGTGCAATGCATAACATTGAAGCCAAGTCCCATTCTGAACCTTGCCATTGCTCGTCTTTAGGAGATTAATAATATTACAATTACATCCTTTTTCTACATTGTAACAACACTAAGTACAACAACTTGCATGCCATACATCGATTATCAATTTTCGAGTTGAGGATCTCAGATATCTCAAATTCAGGTTCGCCGTCAATTATAGCTGGGGGTGGAGGTGGTTGAATGTAATTAGGAATGGGATTAGGCGAGGCTGGCTTGAGCATTGAGATGTGGAATACAGGATGTACTGCATTCATATAGCCTGGGAGTTTCAGAGTAACTGAGTGAGTACCGGGACATGTAATGATTTCAAATGGACCCAAAAACTTCTCAGCTAGTTTTTTTGCAGGACGGGTAGTCCTGAGGTATTTGGCTTTGATAAACACGAGACTGCCAATAGGAAAGTCTGGAGATGGAAGTCATTTAGCGTCAGCTGAGGACTGGTACATTTGTTGAGCATTGAGGATATTGGTTTGAAGTTGCTAGTGCAACTCATCCAGGTCAACTACGAAGTCTTGCACTCATGATGAAGCAAGGTCACGTTTGGGATGAATGGTGAGATTGGGATGATAGCCTTTGTTGGCAAAGAAAGGTGAGACTCCAGTGGTGGCACTGGGAGTGTTGTTATAGGCGAACTCTGCAAGGGGTAATAGCGAAGCCCAGTTGTCTTGTTGATCATTGCAATAGACACGAAGGTACTGTTCTAATGTCTGATTAGTATGCTCGGTCTGGCCATTGCCTTCTGGATGATAGCCCAAGGTGAAATGCAACTTCATGTTGAGGGCTTTCCTGAGAGAATGCCAGAAGTGGGACACAAATTCCGAGCCTCTATCTGAAGTGATGTGAGAGGGAATGCCATGTTTGGAGAATACATAAAGTATGAAGAGTTCTTCGAGCTGAGAGGAAGTGATGGAAATGGAAGTGGGAATGAAGATAGACAGTTTGGAAAAGTAGTTGACTATGACTAGGATGGCCATGAATCCCAAGGACATAGGAAGCTGCTCAATGAAGTCCATGGATATCAAGTTCCAGGGTTTATCTGGTACTGGAAGCTGTTTGAGTAATCCATATGACTTGTGATGTTGTGATTTATTCCACATACATGTCATGCAGGACTTACAGTAGTCTTTAACGAATGAGCATATGCCAGGCCAATTGTAGTTGTGTCTGACAAGGTCTATGGTTTTGTTAATTCCGAAGTGTCCAGAAAGAATGTGATCATACTTATGTTGTAACATGCATAAGCATAAGTCTTAGGCCTCGGGAACATAGATGCGATCGTCAAATAGTAACAGACCATTGGAATTAGTCTTCCACTTCAGGTCATCGTTATTCACGAGGTGTTTCTGGGCTAAGGAGTCGGAAGGAAGATGATGTCTGATGTCATTCAGAATATGCTCGGTGTCCATAAGAGTCGAGGCCCTCAGTATGGGTTTGACGAGGCTCATGGCTCAAAGGGATGTGGTCAACTGATGTTGAGAGAAGATGGGTCAAAGGTTCTGGGAATTTATGGTGGCATAGTTGCTCATCCCCTCTTTAAGGTAGATATCCCATCATCTAGTGAGCAAATCAGGCTTAGTGCTCAAATGACCTGGTCTGAAATGAATGACAAGATTAAACTGAGAAAGGTATTCTGACCACCTAGCTTGACATCTAGTCAACAACTTGGTCATACAAAAGTACTCCAAGTTTTTATGATCGGTGATGACATTGACAGGGTTGCAGGAACCTTCTAAGTAATGATGCCACTTTTGAAAAGCTTCGAAAATCAAGAGCAGTTCTTTGTCATGAACATTGTAATTGAGTTCTGGAGAGGTGAAAGTTCGGGAATGAAATGCAACAAGATGAAGCTCGCTGTCTGGGGAGTGTTGAGAGAGTATAGCTGCTAAAGTGTAATCTGACACATCTGTCTCCACAATCAAGAGCAAATCAGGAGTCCAATGAGTTAAGATGGGGGCAGATGTGAATGCCAGTTTCAGCTTATTAAACACATCTCTACACTCCTCACTCCAGTTCCAAGCCAGACCTTTGCAAGTGAGTCAAGTAAGAGGAGTCGTAATGGAGGAATAGTTGAAAATAAATCTTCGATAGAAGTTCGCAAATCCAAGGAATGATTGGACATCTTTGACTTTATGTGGCTCGGGCCATTGAGTGATGCATTTGACTTTATCTTCTGCCATTGTAAGACCCTCGGGTGACAGGATATATCCAAGGTATTTGACAGATGTCTGGTGGAAGAAACATTTGTCTTCTTGAGTGTAAAGGTTGTGTTTGCATAATCGTCTAAGAACTTTGTGAATGTGTTCGATATGTGAGGATTCATCGTTGGAATAGATGAGGATGTTGTCTAAATAGACTATGGTGCAATTGTCTAATAGATTGCCAAAAATGTCATTCATGAAGTGCTGAAATGCAGAGGGGCATTAGAAAGTCCGAAAGGCATGACAAGCCACTCAAAGGATCCATAACGTGTCCTAAAGGCTGTCTTCCATTCATCTCCTTCAGCAATTCAAATGAGGTGATAGGCGTGTCTGAGGTCGATTTTAGTATATATATGAGCTTTCTTGGGGGGCGTCTAAGAGGTTGGAAATAAGGGGAAGTAGATAACGGTCTTCTTCATAATTCTGTTTAGACTGCAAAAGTCTACACAGAGTCGCAGGGAGCCATCCTTCTTGCATATGAATAGTACTGGGGCATAATGTGATAAATGTGAGGGTTGAATGAAGCCCATATTGAGGTGTTTGTCAATGAAGTCTCGTAGTGATTGGAGTTTGGATACTGAGAGGGAATAAATGGAACCAAGAGGGGATGAAGTGCCATCCTCAAGGTTGATCCTGAGATTGTAGGGTCTATGAGGTGCTAGTGTATTACCATGCTGTTTACTAAAGACATCAGTGAAGTCATGATAGAATTCTGGAACATGCTGTTTAATGCTATCCAGGTTGTTGGAGGAGTCGACCATAGTAGAGCCTCGAGCATATTTGTCGAGATCTGTGAGGTCGAGTTGAAAGGCTTGCGAATGTTCTAGTTTGCAGGCACAAACAAACGCTTCTGCATTAACTAGGGCTATCTGCAGCGCCTCCAACTTTGGAGATGGCGACAGATTGCTAGGATGTGGGGTGCTAGACTGTGAAGCAGTGGTTGAGGCCTGAGGTATCAGAACAGTGGTCGGTTTCGTAGACTTGAAGGTTATACTTCCCAATACCCAGTCAATTAATGGATTGTAGCGGGCGAGCCAGTTGAAGCCAAGTACTGCAGAGCAACTGCCATTCAACATTGTTACATAGAATGTAATGTTCTGAAGTTCACCAGTTGGAAATCAGATCGGAACCATAGTGGTCTGAGTAATGACAGAATTAGTAGAACCATCAAATAATTTCAACAGAATAGCAGGAACTGAATTAGTAGGCAAAGAATATTTTTGCACAACTCGTGATTTGATATAGCAGTCTGAAGAACCACAATCTAAGAGTGTAACAAGAGGAAGTTCAGAAATAAGAGAACAAGACAGATTAAGTATTAGCAAAGTTTTTGAAGTCTCAGAAGTAGAAGATATACAAGAAATAGGAGAAAGGGCATTCAAGAATACCACATGAAAGAGGCTAATGCAATCCTTAGCTTGTGCATTTCTGAGGTTGCAGCTCATTTTTTTGACTCCATTGCTACGTTGTCTTTGGCATTGGTGTCGGATGTGCTTGCCTTGTTCGCGCATGCTTTCGTCGTTTTCTTATTGTTGGAGTTGTTGGATTTGTTGTTAGAAGAAGAGGTCTATGAGGATTGGGAATTAGATTTGGGGCAGTCCTTGACCATGTGACCTTTTGAAGTACACAAGAGACAAAGTCCTGTATCGATTCGCCTTTGACATGCTTCAGGCAACAGCTTCTCATCTTTTCCAAGCTTGGATGAAATGTCATTAGCATTGTTGTTATTGTTGGAAGACTTATCATTGCTGTTCTTCTTCCCCCCTTCTTACTCTTCTTGTTGTTCGAGTTGTTAGAGTTGGAGGAAGACTGGTGGTTGTTGTTATTGTTGGAGTTGGATTTGAACAAGGACCCGTTCAGTTTGGAAGGCATTCCAAAGTTGTTGAACTCCTTGCATTCCCAATATATGCTGTTGATCTTGAGTGAATATTGTCTAAGTTCAGCAAGAGTTTTGAATCAAGGGAAATAAAGGAGGCTGTCCTTAATACATCTGGCCAACCCCTTGTATACCTCATGTGTGAGGGTGGCATCGTTCCACTGAGTGCAAGTGGAGGCTCTGGCAAAGTCGATGAAGTATCGTGTTGCATGATGGGTATCCTTCATGACTATCTTACCAAGCTCAATTTCTGCTTGCCCAGTGCTGTTGAATGGACCAAAGTTGGTCTCAAGCTCTTGACAAAAGTCCTTCCAGACCTTAAGCCAGCTGGGCTCAGGTTGGATTTTGCCTAGAATTGTGGCTTCAAAGTACTGGAGTGTAGGGCCTGTGAGGTACGAAATGGCATATTAGACCTTCAATGCATCCATCAAGAATGCAGACAGGTGGTCTTGAAAGTTCAGCGTGCATTGTAAGAAGAATGTGCAAAGCTTAGCTTGGTAGGTGCCATCGTAAACCTCAGGCTCACAAACCTTGGCATGATAACCAGGGTTGGGATTGGATCTAAGGGGCTATTAGGCTAATCGGTTGATGAGTGCCTTGACAATTTTGTCTGAACTAGAAGTGGAATTAAGAGTTGGATTGGAATTAAGAGTTGGATTAGAAACATGAGTGGGGTTGGATTTGAAACTTAGACAGGGTTTGGGTTTGCCTCATCGTTGTTGTTGTCATTAGTTGGATCTTCTTCATCATCGTCCTCACATTCAGGAGGAGTGTTCCCTCCTGACAGGCCAGCTTCGCGAATCGAAGGTTGTTCTGACAGCCGTTGAAGTGAGGAAATCTCCTACAACTGACTTGGGACTTCTATGATAAAAGGTAAATTGCAAGTGGTAGATCAGGTATTCATGATATCGTGATATGTGAAGATGATATGTGAAAAGAGGTGTGATATGGTGTAGAAGTCAGATAATACTGTTACAATGTGAAGGAATGATGTAATCATAATTATATGTAAAATCTCCCAAAGGTAAAACAATGGCAAGGTTCAGGGTAGGGTATGGCTTTAACTTGTATATTGCACCCACCAGATCGCACTGGCCCTAATTTTGGAAAAGCAAGACAGAGAATTAGATAGTAGAGAATCAAGGTTGATTATCTGACTGAGGACTGAACTACTAAAGTACAAGATCTTTATACTACTTTCAAATCTACTAGGAGTCAAATAGATTCCTATAATAGAATGAGAAAGCTGAGGATCATGAAAAGTGAGAACGGAAATACTACACCCTAAATAATGATCTCCTCCATAACATTGAGGAATGATGTGTCACTCCGATTCTCAACAGAGTTACCCTAAGGAACGTAATAGCAGATTGGATATAAGAGACTGAGCGGAATTGTAAATAAATGAAAGTAGAGTGGAACATAAATAAAAGGATATTAAACATAAATGAAGATAGAATGGAATAGTGAGCATATGGAGTGTGACATAAATGAGTGGAGTGAATTGACAGGAGCATGTGACACCAAGACAGATACACGAGGTGCATATAGTCCGTGGGCTAAGGGCATATGGTTGAATAAGCGAGCGATGGCATAGTTGGGCTGAGTAGACTGAAATGAATAGTCAGGCATGCCAGCGTACAGTTCCTGACAGTTGACAGCACTACTGAGGATGGTCCCAAGCTAGATGGCATCTCTGAGGGTGATGATTGATAAGTTGTTGGGGGTGGTTCACAAGGAACAGGTTGGTCATATTTGAGCATGGATGTAGGTCTGCGCTTATGAATCCAGAGTTAGATGAAGGTTCCAGAGGGTGTGCTAGGGTCTGATGCATCTGAAAACTGGGTCCAGGGGCAGACAGTTCTTGGAGGATGGATGCATGGCGGGCAGATGCCTGGACGATTGTCTGTAGGGCTTGTGAACATGTGATGGGTCTCGAGCTCATGATGATCAGGAGTGTGAGTACAAATATACTATTAAATCCACATGTCAGGTGCTTAGCTAGATACTTCATAAAGGGTTTCCAGAGGCTTCTGAATGGTTTCTGAAGGGGAGTTCAGTACTCCGAAGGTAGAGGGGCTAGAGGTCGCAGGTTCACAGATGGAAGCGGAAAAGGCAGAAAGACAGGAAGCACTGGGGGCTTAGGACTGTTTATAGTATTAGGTCGTATGACTAGTCGTTCAAGTAGTTTCAGGTCACAGGGACTTGGCTTCAACTTATGTGTTGTGCCCTCCTCAATTGTCTATCTCTAATTTCGAAAAGTCAGAAAGTTTACTGGAACTAAATCAGAAACTATGATGCAGAATTAAGTCGATATTTGTACTGGCAAATACTGGCATATAGTCCAGTTGACTGGTGGCTTATATACATGTAACTAATCCTTGTACTAACTTTTGCCAAGTAAAGACAAGGGGAGGAAAGAGTACAAGGGGCTAATAGAGAACAAAGAACAAGGGAGTGAGGTACACAATGATCCTGTGCATCGTTTATCAAAAGAGTGGAACTTAGGTCTCAGAATCACAGAGGTTTGGGATTGCAGAACTTTGGGTTGATACAACAGATTCGGAAAGCAATTGTTTCAGGCTTTTAATGGTTGGAAAGTTCCAGAAATGATGCAGGTGGTTGGGGAGACTAATGGGGGTTTATTGGGCACATAGGCCATAACACTTATAGGGTAACTCCATTGGGAATCAGGGTGACATGTCACCCCTCAATGTTACAGAGGAGATCAAGATTGGGACATAGTATTTCTGTTTTCACTTTTCACGATCCTCGGCTTTCTCATCTATTATAGGAATCTAGTCAACTCCTCGTAGATTAGAAAGTAGTCTAAAGATCTTGTACATTCAGTAGTTCAGTCTTCAGTCAGATAATCGACTTTGATTTCGACTAAGCTTTCTTCTGTCTCACTATTCCAAAATTAGGGACCTGTCAAGCTTCGGTAATGCCGAGGGATCAGACAGGGAGCAGCCAAGTCCTGCAGGCCGGTAGTAGTGGGTTTGGCTTCAAGGTACTCATACATTGTGCCCTACTCTCCATGCATGCTACCAATTTGGGATAGAAGATGAACCTAGGAGAATGCCAAGAATGTTGGCCTAAGTAGAGGACTTTAACAGAAGGAGGGAGGCAAAGGAGCGTAAGCCTAGTTGATACCCAGAATGAGGAAGTATGTACATGTATGTCCTACTTATATATAGGTTAAGAAGCAACATGTGGAATAAGGAATGTAGGAGAATAAGGTATGCAGAGCATATTGGGGTATTGTCCACAATGAGCAAAAATAGAATAGAGGAATTGTTGAATTTCTGTAGTGCTGAGCAAGGACTGTGGAAAGGGCAACTGTTTGACTTGAGCATAGGTAATGGTGGATTGGACAATGCCAGCAATGTCCAAAGTCTACAAAACGAGTCACGTGTGTCCTTAGAGTATATATAGTTTCCATACCTCCAAACTTCCCCTTGCGTCCTTCTCACCTAACTCAGGCTCGATAGGTAATTGATTCCCATTGCTATAGTACACGTCCTTCTCACCTAACTCACGCTTGATAGCCATAAAGGCTTCGAGCCTCCACTTCTTTTGTCACAGGCCTTTGCAAGTGCCAAGGTGGCACTCCAAAGTGGCAACGCCTTTCGCCGCACAGTTCCATCATTTGAAATCGACAACTCATCATCGATGGCACCTGCTGGCCCCGATGGGCCAACCTCTTGCTCGAGAGAGAAGCAACCTAGCCAGCCTCCTGCTGATACCACGGTCTCTCCATCGCCTCAGGAACAGGGTTCCGGGCCTTTCCCACCGTTTGCACCAACCCCGACCAATGACCAGCATATCACCTCGCTAGAGAATTCCCTTGCACAGCTGCTCTCCATCATGCAGCAAGTACAGCAGGCCCAGCAGTCATCGCAACCCCCATCTCCACCCCATCAGGGACAAGCATTAGCACATCCACTGACACCATCCCCCCAGCAGCTTCCCCCGCCGTCAACCGGTACAATCGCTCAACCTCCGCCCAATCCAATCCCAGGGCTCCCCTTTGTGCCCCCAATTTCTTTAAACCCTGCCTCAGGTATGTCCCTGGATCACTCTTTTCCCCACATTGAGCCTGCGCTGTGGCTGACAATTGCGAAGCATGAGTTCTGCCCCAGCCACCTATACAAATTGGATGCCACAGTAAAGGAACAACCAAAACCAAAAGTTTTCGAGATTTCCAACAACGGTCAATTCACCCAGCATGAGCGTGAGGCCTCTCAAAAGGATTATCCCTCCTTCCGTGCTCTTTATGAGCCACTCATCTTCTACTTCAAAATCCTCCAATATTTCATAATTTCATCAGGGAATCTTCCTGCCATTTACCAAGTTGTACTTGGCTGCTCGGAATACCTTCGTATCCTTTATCAAATCTATTCACGCTACGAGTGGTCTGCAGTCTTACAGTATCACTTCATGTTTCATAATTGTCGTCTTGCGGAGATGCGAGAAGGGGACTACTCTAGATGGCATACAATGGATCCGGAACTGGCATCCCTCTACCTCTATGGGAACCCGAAGAATTCACCAAGTAAAGGTATTTCAAACTCAGGACCTTCATTGTCAAATGTGAAGCAATCATGCTTCGTGTTCCAATCGGGCAAATGCAATTCCCCCTGTAGCTATGGTCGCATCCACAAATGCAAGAATTGTGAGAGCACTGAACATGGACGATCATCCTACACCGAGAAGGCAAAAGTGCCATCTTAGAGCACTGGCAGGACGAGCAAACTACCTTCAATCGTGTCTACCACTTGTCCTTGCCTACAAGACACCCATTCCCGGTCCCATCCCCATCCTAGCTCTTTAATTCCTGTCCCCAATATATTGCCTTATTCCGAGTTATTCCCTCCTGGTCCTCCTCCTCCTCCTTGTCCTAATAGTGACCCTTGCTGTAATGCTGTCACTGCTTCAACAGTGGACCTCCCTTACATAACATGTACCCTAGTTAAAGATGCATGGCAATTCTATCTCGCTGAGTACCCTGATCGTCGCTTTGTCAATTCCCTACTGCACATAATGGAGTATGGTGCAAATATTGGTTTTTCTGGCACATATCGCGAGCAAAACTGTCACAACCTTAAAAGTGCCATCGCCTTTCCCGACTCGGTATCAAACGTGATAAACACACTTACTACTAGCAACCATGCTGCTGGGCCCTTTCCAGTCCCACCCCTTTTGAATTTTCGATGTTCCCCCCTCGGCTCTATATCACGTCCCAGAAAACCGTGGAAGCGTTGGCTTATCCACCAACTCTCTTGGCCACATGGCTCTTCAGTCAACGATGGCATCCCTGATGCCGAGGGTCACATCCGCTATGAAGCCTTCAGTCAGGCTGTGTCAACTATCGCTGCCTTAGGGAAAGGCACACTTTTGGCAAAGCTCGACCTTAAGGAGGCCTTCCACCATATCCCTGTTTGCCCAGCTGACTGGCAGCTCTTGGGCTTTCATTGGTGAGAGTCCTTCTACTATAGCATTGTGCTATCATTCAGGCTCAAATCTGCACCGTAATTTTTAACCTCTTCGCAGAAGCACTTCACTGGATCATCCAGCGCCATATTCCTGGCCATATTAAACATTACCTGGACGACTTTCTGCCAATATTCACACCCTCTACCCCATATGCATTAGCAAATAGCGCTATTGATTGGATTCAGGCGCTGGGTAGCCAGCTAGGCCTATGCTTCCAAGATGAGAAAACTATCCACCCCTCAACTCAGGTAGAGTTCCTTGGGCTTGAGTCAGATACCATGGCTATGGAGGCTCGGCTCCCTGATGACAAACTTTACTACCTCCGTGACCTTCTCCTCAAGTGGTTGCCCTGCCACCGCTGTTCCCTACATGAATTGCAACAGCTGATAGGCTTCCTACAGTTCTGTTCTCAGGTAGTTCCTCATTCTCGGGCATTCCTCTGCCATCTCATCAACTTCTCAATGGCATTCGCATCCCAGCATTCTGTTTGCTACCTGCCAGCCTACGCACGTGCTGAAATCCGCTGGTGGCACACATATGCCTTGAAATGGAATGGTATACACCTTATTGCCCCATCCCGTGAGACAGTCCACATCTATACTAATGCCAGTGGAAAGAAAGGAATTGGTGGGATATTTGGGAATGAATGGTTTGCCACCTGGATACCAAGGCGCTTTCGCGAACCAGACATACAATTAAAGAAATCTATGCTGTTCTTCAAGCAATCCTTCGCTGGGGCCACCATTGGAAGCACAAACATGTTGTTTTTCATGTGGACAACCAGGTTGATGTCTGGGCAATCAAGAATGACACAAACCATTCCTTGCACGTAATGACGAACTTGCAGATGATTGTCATGCTAGCAGCGCAGCTCGAGTTTTCTTATGCCTCTTCTTGGCTCTCTTCATCTGACAATTCTCTTGCTGACTTTGCCTCTCGCTTTATATATACGTAACTATTTGACCATGCCCCTTACTTGAACCTCTAGCCTACCTCGCCCCACCCCACGACCATTGGTATCAAATGCACTCTCACATCTCACGACTCGCCACATTTTGGCTGTGGTATGGCCTCGCTTCCAGCACCTGGTCTTCCTATAGCACCGGTCAGCGGTCCTTTTTTGAGTTCATTATCAGCCGTCTAGACCTGCGTCACCCCTCCGGGTTCTTCCTTCCTGTGACCAAAATTGCCCTCCTTGAATGGATCGCCTTCCTTGGGTCTCGCTCCCTCCAACCCAAAATGATCAAGGCGTATATCACTCACTTCCGCTCTACGCACATCGACAACGACTTGCCCTTCGAGGCATGTGAGTCCCCATTGCTCCAGCGAATGGTACGTGGCATTAAAAGATACATGGGTGAGAAAGACAGGAGGCCAAAAATGCCAGTTACCTTCGATATCCTTTGCCGGATCATCTCCCTCCATCCATTTCCATCGAGCATTGGCGACCTCAACTACACTTCCGCCATCTGCCTTGCAGTGCCCGCATTCTTGCGTTGTGGAGAATTCACAGTATGTAATATCAAATTGTTCGACCCATCCGCACACTTTACCCAGAGTTGCCTGTGCTTCGAGCCTTCGTTCGAAGCCCCCAATTACATGATCCTCTCTATCCCCTCCTCCAAATCTGACCCCTTCCGGAAAGGGGTCTCACTCTATATTTCAGCCACCCCCAGTGCCTCTACATGCCCTGTCACTAGCCTCAAAAACCTGTACATCTGCGACCCACGTCCACCTGAATCACCCCTGTTCGTGGGGCAGGATGGTGCACCACTCCTCCATGCAGACCTTCTCAGGCGACTTCGCGACGATCTCGCTTGGATTGGACTGAACCCAAGCACCTTTGCCAGTCACAGTTTTAGAAGGGGCGGTGCCTCCTCCACGGCCACAGCAGGTTTGAACGAATTTGAGCTACAACAACTAGGGCGCTGGCGCAGCGATGCTTACAAGCTCTACATTGACCCTAACAAAGACTGCCTACTCTCCCTTTCAGCATGCCTGCATTGGGCCATTCCCAATGCTCAGCCTCCCAAGCCTCCATCTCTTCACCTCGCTCTTTAGTTGGCTTGAGCCCAGCCCCACTTTTGGGTTGCACAAAAGAGCGCCGGCATCACAATCGTACTGTTTACCCATCCGCTACGATCAAGTAAGTGTAGATGGATTGGACAATGCCAGCAATGTCCAAAGTCTACGAAACGAGTCACATGTGTCCTTAGAGTATATATAGTTTCCATACCTCCAAACTTCCCCTTGCATCCTTCTCACCTAACTTACGCTCAATAGGTAATTGATTCCCATTGCTATAGTACACGTCCTTCTCACCTAACTCACGCTCAATAGGTAATTGATTCCCATTGCTATAGTACACGTCCTTCTCACCTAACTCACGCTCGATAGCCATAAAGGCTTCGAGCCTCCACTTCTTTTGTCACACCCTCCCTGACCACTTCTCTATTTTCCTGAATTTTTGTTTGTATTTATGCTTGCGCCGGCTTGAGCCTGGCCCCACTTTTGGGTTGTGCAAAAGAGCACCGGTATCACAATTGTACTGTTTACCCATCTGCTACGATCGAGTAAGCGTAGACTCATTGCAAACAGATGAGGAATTACAAATCATCTGTGACTAACGTGACATGGCAACCAATGTACAGATGCCAGTCAAACTATTCCAACACACCTCCTTGAGCGGCATCTGCTCTTTATGCACCTCCTGAAATCCAAACTCCTCAACTTCTATCTCAGATCACCAGATCCTATGCTGATTACACATGCACATCCAGGGGTCTGTAAGTAGAGTAGATTGGAGATCCCCTAGGTGGTGGGAAGAACATGCTTCCAGTAGGCCTGGCATACTTTCACTCGGTACACCTTCTCGGTTTAGTTACAACAGGCTTTCACTCAGCCTGGTACACTTTCAGTAAGTGCAGACTCCGATCCAGTTTCAAGTCATAGAGGACTCTGGTCCAGTTTATGTTGTAGAGGACTACGATCTAGTTTAAAGTCATAGCGGACTCTGATCTAGTTTAAAGTCATAGCGGACTCTGTTCCAGTTTGGGCTTTCAAGGTTCCACAGTTCCTATCAGCACCTGCAGTGATTAACGAGAGCAACCTGTGATCTGTTTGTGTTGAATTTCTGTAGTGCTGAGCAAGGACCAGGGACAAGACAACTGTTTGACTTGAGCGGAGGTAATGGCTTGTTGCAAACAGATGAGGAATTACAAATCATCTGTGACTAACGTGACATGGCAACCAATGTACAGATGCCAGTCAAACTATTCTAACAGGAATGTAAATGGGGATAGAACAATGAAAATAGAATAATAGGAATGTGGCCACAGATAGGATAATAGGGAGTGCCTGACTATAAAACAATGGATTATGGCTGAGGATAAAACAATGGTCAGATGTCCCAAGGTAAGATGGGTCAAGGAGTAAGGAGCAGATGGAGTAGGATTAATGGATGGTGAATGAGGCAAAGTGGATGAGAGATGGGGACAAGGAATGTGGATGGTGGATGTGCTGAGCTGAGACTAGCATACCAAATGACTTGCATGTGACTTGGTTACTCATGCGTGGACATAGACTGACTGTTCGGTCGGCACTGCTGATTTACCAGACACTTCGGTATGTGTACTTGACAGGATCAGTGCAATCTGGTAGGCGCAACATACAAGTTGAAGCCTTGCCCTATTCTGAACCTTTGTAAAAGGCAACAAATTCCCACAGTGATGTGTTCTTTCAACTGGGCCAAAAGGCCACTATGCCAGGTTATCTGGCATTAGTCTGTGGGCACTATTTAAACAGCAACTTGTTACATGTATTCACCAACCATTACAATGGTATGTAACAGTACCTCCCCCTTAGGTACTGAGCCCTCGAGGTGCCACAGTGATGATATCTTAACAGGTTTCCCAGGCCTGTCTGTGGCTCCCCCCAAGTACTCTAATTACTATTTGACATAGCAAACCCCCATGATATCATGGACCATCATGTAAGCCAGGGTTCCTGGGGTCCAAGTGATTGCAACAACCCTCCAAATTATTGCACACACAGGGATTTGAACCGCTGACCTTTGCAACCTGGCATACTGTAAAAGGCAACAAATTCCCACAGTGATGTGTTCTTTCAACTGGGCCAAAAGGCCACTATGCCAGGTTATCTGGCATTAGTCTGTGGGCACTATTTAAACAGCAACTTGTTACATGTATTCACCAACCATTGCAATGGTATGTAACAACCTTGCCATTGTTTACCTTTGGGAGATATTACATTTAATTACAATTATATTATTCCTTCACATCATAACAAATATAAAAGGAAAATATTAAAAGTAATAAAGGTAAAGATGGATGTGTGAGTATATGGGGGATGGACATAATATGTAAGTGGAGCATATTGAATGTTGCATGTGATGCCAAGATGGAAACATGAGGTGCATTGAATTCAAAAGCTGATGAGCTTATGGCTGAAAAGGTAAACAAGGTGGAGTTAGGCTGAATGGTGCTGGTTTGAATAGTCAGGCATGTTGGCATAGTGGTTCCTAATAATTACAACTTATTACTTACTGCTAAAGGTTTGGCCTGAAATTCAACCTCCACTTTCCAAATAATCACGCTGTATCCAGATCCAAGCACCGAGCCAAGGTGCCAGTTCTCCATAGAAACACACCAAATATTAGCCTGAGACACCCCTGT
>QLPG01000714.1:0-22286 GCA_003314385.1 Gomphus sp. MG54 | reverse complement strand
CCTGTACGACCCTTCAGGTGCCTAGCCACTCCCCAGCCGCGATCAACACGTGTGAATTCGCCTAGAACTCTGGGAAATAGATCCCCCCAATTCGACGGGCAGCAGGGATAAAAAAAAGCCCAGCCCAATTTTCTTCTCAACCCTGACGACCTCCTAAAGATGAAGGACACTCCAGAGTTTCGTTCCCTTATTAATTTATCTTCTCTCCCCCGCATTCTATATCTATTTTCTTTGCCTTGTTCCTTTTGTGAAAAGACTTTTGAGATGTCAATTATTTTCTCTTTGCAGGTATAGAATTTAAGGCCTCGCAGATTCCTAAAGAGAAGAGAAGAGGTACACCTCCTGATATCATGATTCACCAGATACCAAGAGAAGCGGTACATCTCCTGAATTTATAAATTACAAGATACCAACTTTTCACCGCTTGGAGCTACAGCCTCAATTCATTTCCGTCGACCTGAACAAACTGCACATTTGAACAATTCGGCAATGTCGCGGGGGCAATCTGCCCTTTCAATCCAAACGCAACCATCGTTGGCGGAAATGGACAACCCAAGTGAGGTTCCCGTCCCATGAGACCAGTATGTCATATGTCATCGGCGGTCGCGAGATCAAGCCAAAGACGACTGGTGCGTAGAGAGAGAGGGGAAGGGGGAGTACTCAAAACACTATCTACCACAAGACATGGAGAGGATAGCATGGATTTAGAAATAGGGGGATGCAATTGTCCCAAGATATCCCGATCTTTACCAATTTTATCGCGACAAGCTGTCCGTCATCGCTCGCTACATGCATGCGAAAAATTCCGGACCCACACAATCAAGGAGGATATCGGAAAAAAATGAACTACCTTCTCTCTTCTTCCTCCTGTCCCCATCCTGTCTTGGTCCATTGTTTTTGTTGTCTAGATGTGTTCTTTTAGACCGCAGAATATTTATTCCGGAGTGATTGGCTACTCCATTTATCCAAGCACCATTGATCGGTACAGTTCGTAGAGGAAATTCTATATGCAATACAATATGCTTGCCGGGGTCAAGACATTATAAATCTAACATTAAAAGTGTGCTGAGCGTTAAGCGGAGTGGCGGACCAAGTTAATCGTGCGTCAGAGTCCAATTAAATTTCAATTCCAGATGTACAGCCTGAACTGGTTGCCACTCAGTTCAAGGTGGTGTCCCCCTCTGCATGGGAACACAAAAGAACAGCAAACGGCTTCTATCAGAAACCAATATGTTACTGAAGATGAACTTTGAAAGGTATTACTGGCCCATTTGGTCATTTTCAACATCTTCTTAGAGGTTGCCACAAGGGATGGAAGGTTGATTACAAATAAGTATAAAGGACTCTGGACTTTGCTACAAGTATCTCCCACTCTTTGTGGGACACCTGATATCTTTGAAGAGCTCTTTAATTTATTAGAAGGGATAGATCAATGACATGCTGTTAAGCACTGAGGTACTGAGAATGTGTGAGCTGAGAGCTAGTGCAATAGTACTGAGGACACGATGCTGGCATAGTATTGGCCTAGTTCACAGACCAAATGGACATGGCTGGCTTCAATGTACTCATGTGTTGCACCCTTCTTCCATAAGGCCACTGGATTTCAGAGGGAAGATAACTTGGGAGAGTGCCCAAGGACACAATGCTGGCATAGTATTGGCCTAGTCCACAGAGCAAATGGACATGGCTGGCTTCAATGTACTCACACATTGTGCCCTTCTTCCATAAGGCCACTGGATTTCAGAGAGAAGATAACTCAGGAGAGTGCTGAGAGTTTCGGCCCAAGTAAGGACTTAGACAAGAATATGGAGGATTGCTATAGTCAATTCTCAGAATAAAGAAATACATACATTGATGTGCTACTTATATATATAGTCAAAGAAACTGGGGATGAATGACCTTGACATGTAACAGGATAATGCAACCAAGTATGCAAAAGGAATAAGACATGGAAACAGGTTATAGAAAGTTCAGTTGAAGACTGAGTCATAGAACATAATTGAAATGGAAAGAAATGAGATGCATAAAAGAATAAGCAAAGACAGAAGGGGATGGAATGAATGGGATGAAGGGAAATGAACTGAGTGATGAACTGAATGTACCAAGCTGAGACCACATACTAGGGAATAATGACTTATCACTTGTGTGTGGGATTAGATGGTGAAGATCATTCAGCTGGTATGACCAAGTGAACCAAAGTTTGGTATTGTATTATCAAGTACACCATACCAAGCTCCAGTTCACTCAGTAGTACTGACCAAATGACCCTTACCATTTAATCCCATACACCAGTGACAAGTCATTCCTCACTAGTATGTGGTCTTAGCTCGGTACATTTGGTTCATTATTTGGTTCAATCTCCCCATCCCATCCCCTCTACTCTTTGTTATTCTTTCATTCCCCATCCTTTCCTTTACCTGTTTCCTCTCAGGACATTTACTATTTACTTATTATTCAGTCATGGCCCTATTGTTTTATGTTTGGCTACTTTCTATTGTTGTTACAATATGAAGGAATGATGTAGTCATAATTAAAGAATATCTCCCAAAGATAAACAATGGCGAGGTTCAGAGTAGGGCAAGGCTTTAACTTATATGTTGTGCCTACCAGATTGTACTGGTCTCTAATTTTGGAATAGCAAGACAGAGAAGCTTAGTCAAAATCAAAGTTGATTATCTGACTGAAGACTGAACTACAGAATGTACAAGATCTTTATACTACTTTCAAATCTACAAGGAGTTGACTAGATTCCTATAATAGATAAGAAAGTCCAAGGATCATAAAAAGCAAGAACAGAAATACTATGTCTCAATCTTAATCTCCTCCATAACATTGAGGGGTGACATGTCACCCCAATTCCCAACAGAGTTACCCTATAAGGAATGTAGTAGTGGATCAGATATCAGAGTTAGAATGGAATTGTAAATAAGGAAAGTGGAGCAGAACATAATGAAAGGATATTAAATGTAAATGAAGTGAAAATGGATTTGTGAGCATATAGAGATTGATGTAAATGAGTGGAGTATATTGACAGGTGCATGTGATGCCAAGACAGATACATAAGGTGCATATAGTTCATGGGCTGAGGGTGTATAGTTGAATAGGTGAGTGAGGGTGGAGTTAGGCTGAGCAGGCTAAAAATGAATAGTTGGGTATGCCAAGTCCCTGGGACCCCGAACCACTCATACCGCCCTATACTGTGAACAGTCCTAAGACTCCCGGCACTTCTGTCTTTCTGTCCCCATTCCTATTCCGACCCTAAACCTGCAACCTTTAGTTCCTCTGCCTCTAGAGTAAAAACCCCCCTTTGGAAGCCATTTGGAACCCTCTGGAAACCCTTCCGAAAGCCTCTAGCTAAGCGCTGACATGGGGATTTAACACCATATCTCATTATTCTATTCTCACTTACATTCCTTATTCTATTCCTGATCATTGGGGACAATACCTCCACATGCTCTGCATACCTTATCAATGAAGGGTTGGAGCATGTGGTTCAAATGCATTGAGTGTTTGAATACAGGGTGAGTCCTTAAGTGCCCTGGCAATGGTGGTAGTTGGAGTTCAAGAGCCCCACTTCCTTATCAATGACAACAGTTGACTGTAGAGGGACCAGTATGGTACACACCCCTTAAGAAATAGGAAGTGATAGGTATTACCAACTAGGCTATGAGTTTACAAACATACAAAGGGCAGTGAGGTTCTATTGTGATGGTTATGTCAGGAGATGACCTGTTTTCCAGACCAAACTGAAACCAAAGAGTAGAGAGTGAAGGGGCATAGACCAAGGAGATCAACACATCAAGGAAGGGATGGATGTGAGATGTGCTCTCCTTAAGTCAGGCAAACTGACCATGGTCCTGTAAAATCCTGAACTAAGATACCAACAACATTGGCCAGTTACAAGGAGTTTGGGTTTGCATATCTTAGGGCCTGACTGGGGGGTAAGGTATTTTGAAGAAGCAAGGCACAGGCAAAGGGTATATAGAGTATGGACTTACTGACAAGGGACCTTAAGATTTCCTCTTAGTGTGAGGACAGCCCCTGTGACATCTGTTGTTTGTCATACAGAGCTGACCAGGGGGAAGTCCTAAGTTATAGATATTGTCTATGTATACAAGGAGGAGGGGAGCTCACCCGACAAAGGGGAAATCTTAAGAGGAAATCTTAAGGTTCCTTGTCAGTGAGTCCATACCCTATATACCCTTTGCCTGTGTGTTGCTTCCTCAACATACCTTACCCCCCAACTGGGCCCTAAGGTATGCAAACCCAAACCCCTGGTAGTTAGCCTGTGTTGTTGGTATCTCAGGTTGGCATCATATAGGACTGTAGTCAGTTTGGCTGACTTGAGAAAAGCACATCTCATGCCTATCTCTTTTTCAGCTCATCAGTCCCCTTGGTCTATGCCCCTTTACTCTCTGCTCCTCAGTTTCAGTTTGGTTAGGAAAACAGGTCATCCTCTAACACTTAGGATCTCTCCCTTGTCAGGTGATCCCCCCTCCTTCTTGTATACAGAGATAGTATCTAAACACTTAGGATTTCCCTGTTGGCAGCTCTGTGCAACAGCCCACAGGCCCTACAGGGGTTGCCCTAATATATTAGGCAAGAATCATGCTTTAATAATTTTTGACACTCACTTTGATACAACTTTGCACATATTCAAAACCTGACATGGCCTCCATACACAATTCATTCCTATAGGACTCAGCCATAAGGAGGGGATACTAATAGGATCTCTTTGCTAATGTCTTCATTTATCATATATAGTCATCTTAGTCTTACATCCAATCAGCTATATGCCCTATTCTACCTATCTTTGCATTTTTCACTTATCCTACCTATTCTATCTTGAAATCACATCCTACATTACTCTACTCTATTACATCCATTACACCATATGCTTACAATCCAATTTATAGTATAAGTCCATTCAATTTGCATTTCTATTTCTATTTATATTATTCACTCCACTTTCCTTATCTATATTCAACCTCATGAGTACTTGTTACTATCATTTGATCTGTGCTATGTTCCTTTTATGGCAACTTTATTGGATAATAGAATGACACATGTTATTCCATTGAATATTGCAAATTCCTTTGGAACATTTACTTTTTATTATGTTTCAATCCTTGCCTTTTTTATATGGTATAGAAATCTATTCTCTTTTGACATGTACTCTTCATAGATAAGAAATTGTGAAAGGCAACAAATTCCCACAGTGATATGTTCTTCCAACTGGGCCAAAAGGCCACTATGCCAGGTTATCTGGCATTAGTCTGTAGGCACTATTTAAACAGCAACTTGTTACATGTATTCACCAACCATTGCAATGGTATGTAACAGAAATAGTATAAGATCTGTATGTTCATTAGTCTGTTCTTCAGTTACATCACCATTTTAGCTGTGTTAAGTACATGTTACTGTTGGAAAATGAGGAATTCTCCACTAGACTTGAAGGGCCACTGAACCAGGATTAGCATATAGGATTCCAAACCTCTCTTACTCAGAAAACTATTCAACAAACCAGTCTTGAATAGACTATCACAAAAATATAATAACTTTTGGCAGGCCATTTAAGAGTAAATTACACAGGGTAATTAACTCTTAAATAACAAAACCCTCAAGTCCAAGGAAAATCCTCAAAAACATATCTTTTTTGTCTATTCCTATTTGGACCCACAAGGAACCATAATTGGGTGTCAATTACTTAATACTGTCAGGGTTCGGTAATGCTGAAGATATGGGCAGGGATCGGCCAAGTCCTGCAGGCCAGTTGTAGTGGCTTTGGCTTCAATGTACTTGTGCGTTGCACCCTACTCTCTGTACATGCCACCAATTTGAGACAGAAGAGGGACTCAGGAGAATTCTGAGATTGTTGGCCCAAGTAAGGGACTTTAACAGGGGAAGGGAAAGTAAAGAGGGCCTAAGCCTAGTCAATACCCAGAATGAGGAAGTATGTATATGCCTACACTACTTATATAGGTTAAGAAGCAAGATGTAGAATAAGGAATGTAGAACAATAAGGTATGCAGAGCATGTGGGGTATTGTCCATGATGATCAGGAATAGAATGAAAGAATGTAAACAAGGATAGAACAATGAAAATAGAATAATAGGAATGTGGCCAAGAATAGGACAATAGGGAGTGACCAACTATAAGACAAGGGTCATGACCGAGGATAAAACAATAATCAAATGTCCCGAGGTAAGGCAGGCCAAAGGATAAGGAGTAGTCAGAGTAGGATTAATGGATGGTAAATGAGGAAGGAGTAGATGAGGGATGGGAATGAGGAATGTAGATGGTGGATGTGCCAAGCCAAGACTGAGGTATCAAGTAACTTGCTTGTGGCTTGAGTACTTGTGCATGGTCATGGATGGATTGCTTGGTTGGCAGTGCCGAGTTGCCAGATATTTGGTGTATATACTTGATAAAGCTACTCCAATCAGTCTGTAGGACTTGGCTGATTCCCACTCACATCATAAAGTTGGCATTATTGCAATAGTGCTTGGCCCATACATCGTTGGCAGTACCAGTGCCTGACATTATGCCACCCTGTTCTACATCTGGTTCTTAACCTATATAAGTAGCATATAAATGTAGATATTTCCTCATTCTGAATATCAACTTGGCATATGCCTCTTGCCTTCTCTTATCCTCCTGTCTGAAGTCCCTACTTGGGCTGACACTCTTAGCATTCTCCCAAGTTCCTCTCCCCTCTGAAATTAGTGGCACACATGGAAAGTAGGGTGCAACACATGAGTATATTGAAGCCAAGTCACCCCGATCAGTCTACTGGACTTGGCGAGTCCCCTGCCAGCATTATGAAGTTGGTACTATTGCATTAGTACTTGGCCCATGCATCGTCAGCATTTCCAGTGCCTGACAGATGCCTTGAGTTTATTTGCTACTAGATGGCTGCTGTCAAGTACACATACCAAGACCCGTTAATTGGGTAGTGCTGACCGAGTAGTCATCCTATATCCATGTCCAAGTGTCCATGCCACATGCATATCACTTGGTATGCTGGTCTCGGCTCAGCACATCCACCACCCACACTCCTTGTCCTCACCCCTCACATACTCTATGCCACTCACCATCCATTAATCTCACCATGCCTACTCCTCATCCTTCGATCTGCATCACCTCGGGACTTCCTGTCCTTGTATTATTCTCGGCCATGGCTCCATTGTTTTATAGTCGGCCACTTCCTATTGTCCTATCCTTGGCCACATTTCTATTATTCTATCCTTTATTGTTCTATCCCTGTTTTACATTCCTTCATTCTGATTTTACTCATTGTGGACAATAACCACATGCTCTGCATACCTTGTTGTCTCACATTCCTTATTCTACATGTTGCTTCTTAAACCTATATAAGTAGGGCATGCATATACATATTTCCTCATTCTGGGTATCGACTAGGCTTAGGCCCTTCTACCTTCTTCTCCTCTGTTAAGTCCTCTACTTGGGCCAGCATTGTCGGCATCCTCCCGAGTATCCTGTCTGTTGCAAATTAGTGGCACGCACAGAAGAGTAGGGTACAATGCATGAGTACGTTGAAGCCAAAGCCACTACTCCTGGCCTGTAGGACTTGGCTGCTCCCATTTGACATCTCGGCAGTCCCGAAGTTTGTCAGTACCTGAAGCTTGACAGCTGCAGGCAATTCAACTAGACCTTATTGATCTCAACAATTCACTCGAGTCCCAACCATGGTCTATAAATCTGAAATCCAAGAATTATTTCTCTTTCTTCCTTTCTCACAATTTGCTCATGGCTTTAAACTTTGTAGACAATAAAATGTCTACTGTAAGGAGGGGCCAGTGACTATGCCACCATTAATCCTCAGAACCTTGCACTTCTTTCACACTATTTGGCATCATTCCTATGAGCAATATACTCTCACCAGTCTTACCCATTTCATCCTGCACCATTACCCATCTGTTAAGCATTTTCATTTCTCCATTCAACACCTCACATATCGACTCAACACCTCAGTTAATATTTGCCAAGTTTGGACTATTCAACAACATGCTTTTGGACACCATTCAAAAACTTTGCCATTGTTCAATGTTCAACCTCAGATTTAGCCTTTAAAATTCTGGACAATTCTATTCACCATTCCCTCAAACATTTTTATTTCTTCCTGTCAACACCTCACATATCTATTCAACACCTCAGTTGACATTTGTGAAGTTTTGGACAACCATTAAACAACATGCCCTTGAATACTATTCAAACACTTTGCTATTGTTCAAGGTTCAACCTCATATATACCCTTTGAAGTTCTGGACAATTTTAATCAGCATATCTTTGAACACTTTCATAACTTTACCAATGTTTTCACCAACACTCATGCTGATACATTAGCTCCTCACAGATTTTTTGACCCCAAGATCAGCCTTACAGGGATGGAACATTGCACTTGCTCATTCCCATCTCTATTATCCCTTATATCCAAGCTCCAAGTGCTCTACAACTTCTCAGTGAACCCCTTATTTATTAGATTCATCTACCCATCCTATGTAAGGTTTCACCATCATTTATCTTCAGAACCTTAGATAAATCTTTTTCAACACCAATTGGCATCATCCCTTAGGGCAATACACCTTGCTGAACCTGTCAGAAATGCAACCTCACTTATGCAACTGAACAACCAACCATCTTTAATATCACACTTACCTTCCCTTATCTCTAACCACTGTGCTAATCTCTTTTGCCTTTCCCTTACCCTTATTTAACTTCTGCCCCTTTTCAACTCCCCTGATCATACACAACCTTACCCCTTCGCAAGATACTATACTTGACTCCTTACTTGGTGTACCAAATGTACACTCTAAGTCTGCATCTCTAGGAGATTTTATAGGTGTCTGAAGACCTTCACCATTTCTTATAGTTGTTACAGATGAACTCAACCTTGGCTCTATCCAAGCATTCATTTGCAGTCTCATCAGACTCAACTATAAGGAGGAGATACTATTAAGATATCACTGCCAAATTCTCTGTTCCTTATTAGGCAATTTAGTGTATGCCTGTTTTAGCTATACGATCACCCTTGCATTTTCAACCTATCCTGTATTCCATCTTGGCATCACATGCTACACTCTATTATATCCATTATACCACAGAGTCATATTTCTGACACCACATGGTTGTATTACTATTTATAGTATACATCATTCACCTTGCTTTTATGCTTTCATTTATATCCTGCTCTACTTTCCATTTATAGTATAATCTGTTCACTTCACTTTTCCATTTCCATTTATGAGTTTATTCTACTTTTCTAATCTGAATTCAACCTTGCAATTACTTCTTTCTATTATTGGGTCATTTGTCACATTCCATTTATGGTAACTCCATTGTATATTGGAAATGACTTTGGAATACTCACTCCCTATTTTATTTCAATCCTTGTATTTCTCATCTAGTATAGGAATCCATTTCCATTCAACATGGACTCTTCATAGATAAAGAAATTAGTATAAAACCTGTATGCTTGTTAGTCTGTTATTTAGTCAAAATATCAACTAAGATCCCCCCATTCACATCTATCTTACTCTACTTCATTTCCACCCTATATACCCAATATCATCATCACAATCCACCTTGGCATTATAATCCTCAGCATTACAAAATTAGGGATCTTAAGGTCTAGATAGTACAACATATAAGATGAAGCCAAGCCCTACTACAAACCTTGCTATTGTTTTAACATTTAGAGATATTATCATTAGAAACTATACAACTATGTTCCTCTTCAGTTCTTAACAGGCACCCTTTAAGCAGAGGCAACAGAGCTTGCTTTTGGTATCCCTTTATGTCAGCTCTGAACCTAGGATTATAAAGCATCATGCCTACCTTACAGCTGATCTACCTATTTTCGATAGCATATAAGCACAGGCCAGTTTCCTATGAGGTTGTATATGGTAACTTGGGAACATTTTTCCAATTTGGGCTCTACCAACACCCTTCTGCAAATAGGTGGCAATGATAAACCGTGGGCAGCAGAACAGCCAAAATCTTTTGCATAATTTAAAGATCAACATTGGCTTTAGTGTGACGATGATGACGGTGTAGCAACTCAATGTCTAGGAACCGTTACATTGATTGATCTCAAATTTGCCACTCCCACACAGGGGGCAAAAGATGGTGTTGATACAACTGTTAGTTTATTCAATGTAGTCCATGATTTTGTTTACCACGTTTTGTCTTCTTTAGGCTACACCCATGTTTATGGCCATGGATTGGTCAGACTTTCCCCGTGAATGATCTCTCTCAGCAATCTTTTGGGTTACCTACAAGATATATTTTGAAGCCTCACCCGAAAGTGGCATATTCTATGGCTCGAATTTTGGGCTGATATTAAATGTACCCAACCCAGGGATTTCCTTGACAGACCTCCTCCCAACTGGCAGGACAGATCTCAAGGTGATGTCAACATCAAAGACAGCAGTCTGATAGGGTTATCTGCCAAAACTTTCTGTAAAGACAGCTAGATACCAAAGCAGCTCAGAAATGAACCTTGCTCTTGCCAACATGTATTTTTTGGCCACTGGATTTTTGGATCTCTCTAAAGTAAGCTATTTTTAATCAAAGGGGGAAGGAAAAATACTGTCAGGGGACAGCCCTGAGGGCCTATTCCCTTATTTCTATTTCCCCTATATTTACCTTTTAATTCCTTTCCCTCTATTCTATTCTTCCCTTCTGTCAGGGTACAACCCTGAGGGTCTATTCTCTTTTCCTTAAGTTTCCTTACATTTTCCTTAGTTTTCCTATATTCCTTTCCTATCCTATTCTCCCTTTCCTTTATTTAGGTTACCAGCTATTTCCTACTATTTGTACTTGTTGTGACACAGTAGCTATATAGTTAGTACTTAGGTAAGGAGATCCTCACTCGGTTCTCTTTGGATCCCCTCTACCTAAGGTATGTGACAGTACTAGTAGTAGCTGGTAATAGACTAACCTTTGGATCCCCTCTACCTAAGTCTGAGAAGCCTGTGGGTAGGCTTTGGGTTCGAGTCCCAGAGTCAGGCCTAGGAGGGAGTTGAGGGCTGGGTGGTATCCCACTGGTTCTAGCCTCTGGCAGTCACAAGATCAGTACTAATGGAGAGTTGCCCTTACATATCCACTCATTTGATAGTCAGCATGGAAAACAGAAACATTTGAAAAAACTAGGAGGGGCAGTCTGGAAAGTCACAATATATGGCACTTTTCCCTACCAGTGCTGACCATTCTTTTATAGTAATAATCAAGGCACCCTCCCTACACTCCTTCTGAAGCTTAATGAGATATATGGATCTTTAAATTTCAAAGACCTTTGGTGGTGCTATATAATTTTGTGTGCCACAATTTTGGATATATTCTCCTCTGAGTTTACTCTAAGGAAAAAGGAGGACCCTGGCTCTTCCATGGAAGATATACTACTGGTATGCAACTTTCATCCTTCTCCTTCTTTCAAACTAACTTATTTTATAGGCTACAGCCAGGCCAGCAGGAACAGTACCTGAGCTTATTATTTTAGGAGACGCTGCAGTTTGGAATGAGCTTCTAAAAATTATAGGAGAACTTAGTCCAGGCTATCAGGAGGCTGATATGATTTATATCCTTTCAAAATATATAGCACAGCTAGGGCAGGACCTGCCATTACTCCTTGTGATAACAGGAGCATAGCAGGAAGAAAGATTACTGTCAATAGTTTTTAAATTGTTTTCTAAAATCAATGGATCAGCAGGAAGGGATATTGAAGTGAGCACTGCCAAATGGACAGTGCTGCTACCCTCCTACTTAACTGCTCTTTTGAAGAGGTAAAATTAAATTTATGCAACCAAAACTATTACTAATTTATGTTGAGTGCAGTAGAGTAAAGAAGTGGTACAAGAAAGAGAGAGAAACTCAGACACAGACACAGATACAGACACTAACACAGATGGAGGATGTGGTTGCTAAGACAAGCCTTGTAGTTACATGAAGGTGCCTATACAACCAAAGTGTCCATAATATTATATAAACTAACAATTTATGCCTGAAGCACTCTCAGATAAGTGGACCTGTAGCATCATCCTTGGATCTGCATACTTTTGTAGCCAAAGATAACCAAGCTACTGAAGAAGACACTAGCTATTTCTCTTCTGATCAAAAAAACAAAAGCTTCTGCCTCTAGATGGACTCAACAGTTATAAAAGCTCAATTTCCAGCTGTAAAGCATCTAGAACTGGCTTGTACTGCCAGTTGTCTGGCATAACAGCTGAATCCTCCTGGTCTCCTTGATGCCCCCTGTAATCCAAGAAAGCCTAGGGCCTTCCTCTATGTGTGAAGACATCAAACCAGGAATTAATAGAGGGCCACTCCTAGGACAAGTGATGGAAACCAGGATTTGGTCTAAGAGATAATGTCTACTCAAATACATCTGTTACAGGAACTTGTATTTGAAAGGGGAGCCTCTTGAAAAAAACTTTAGCAGATACTGAGGGAGGGATATGCAATAGTGGGCCCAGAAAAGACACCTGGGTATGTAATACTTATAAAAGTAAAGAGAACCCTTGAACACCTTAACAGGGGCCTGAGAGCAGTAGAGAAGATGTGCTGCATATCTAGAGAGTCCCTGCTGAAGATGGTATTAGTTTGAATATATGTTGGGTTGAGGGCTAGGTTGATAGAGGAATGGATGGGACTGAAAAGTTGTTCTATAACATTCTATCTAGCTACTTTTTATATCTAAATGGAATATAGCATAAAAAACAAAGTTCTCCTAATGCGGCGCCGGTGTTATAGATCCGGATGCAGGGTCGCCGCCCTGATTTCTGATTCCCCTTCCATGTCATCGACCATGTCCTCGTACTGAACTATGCTGTACCGCGCAATCTTCATCGTCCTTGGTAAGTGTCTACCCTGGATCCTGTCTCGATCAGAATTTGTTCTAACTCTTGTTTTTCTCCTCTCGGATACCGCGTATGTACGTTCTGGTGCAGCCGTATGTCGTCCTCTATCGCGTAAGTCCATTCTTCTCTCGTCACAACACACCCCTTCAAACATATTTGTCCAATGCATGAGTGCATTGGCAAATGTGTTTGCCGATAAGAGGACCAATGTGGCAATGATGCATGTATGCACCCCTTGAAGGTGTGCAGGGCTTGTTGGACTCAAAAGTGACGTTTCCCCTTCTCTGGAGATCTCTTTGACATATTCCCTCGAATTTCTGCGCGTGTGAAATGCGGCTATCTGCAACAATAATATTTTCGTTCCGTCTGCGTCCGGCGGCTTGAAGACTTCTTGGATCCATCGCGTTCGGTATCTGAGTGCTGGAATAGAGTGGCTGATACAATAGGGGAGCGATACCGCTGTATGTGATGCGTGAGTCGAGTTGGAATATGCCGTGAGTGAGTTTTCGACGAATATATGTGGTGGCGTTAGTCGTTCACTTTGTGCATTCTCGTGCGGAATTGATGTCCCATGTGTGTGAACCATATGCATTTTGTTCTCACATTTTTGTAGGTAGTTCGATAGCAAGAATATCCTGTAAAACAACATCGGTATTGCGTCCCCATATGCACGCGTTTGTGTCATGTGATGCGCATCCCTGTCACGAGCTGGATGTTCCGTGTCATCCGCCATCGTCTCGTTCGATGGCGGTGACGTTTCTTTGCTAAGGCTATAGCTGGGGTCTACAAAAATGTGCGGTACCTCTGCACATCCGATGCGCGTGCTCTTGTCTTCGATATACATGGGATCTACGTCCAGGACCTTGGAATTTTCGCTCCTTGTGTGGAAGTGTGCTGGATCCACGTCTGGCTCCCTCGATGTTGTGACTGATTCTGCAGATTCTGTGGATGGTACGGCGGTCTGCCTCGATGGCTCCACCTCAATGATGTCAATCGCAATCGGCTGTCTCAGCGGTGTGTCCTCGTTGGTCTTGATTGCATGCGGCGGTATGGCATCTTGCTCGTTCAGTAACGGGTAAGTCGCATTTTTCTTTTTCTTTGAGTTCTCGCTGACTCTTCCCTCTGCCTTCTCTGTCGATCCTTCCTCTATGTGCGACTTTTCACTCCCTGCCATCCCATGCTTTGTTTGCGCCAATGCGCCGATCGGTTGCCCCTCACGTTTGTCATGCGCTGTGTCGTCTTGTACGTTCGCTCTAGATGCGTCTGGGTCTTTCACTGCCGTACGCGGCGCATCTTCGTCCGTTCGTGTCTGCACAACGGTGCGCGGCCCCTCGTTCTTGACTGACTGCTTCATGGGATCGCCGTCTGCCGCTCGTGACCTATCGCGGTATATCTGCAACTTCCTCAACAACTCTCCCTCTTCGTTGTGCGGCGTGTGTCTTTTTCATGTCAACGCTTGCATCGTTTTCGCGGTTATGGCTCGCGTCGATGGGTCTGCTGGTGGTAACAGTGAATATACCATGTTAGCATCTGGGGTCCAACTCTGGGTCTGCACGATCTCATCCTGGGTGAGTGCGGGATGTTCGTCCAGGTTTCTCGACGGGTAAGTTTTCTGTTCTGTCTCATCCACCCCTTTACTGATGTTCCTCTCCATTGTCTCCATGAAATCATCCTCAATCTCCTCATACTTCTCATCCCTGTTTCTGCTCTCCCTTTCCCCTCTCTTTTGTTGTTCTACTGTCTTCTCTCTCGCTGTTTGTATCCTCTCCGTCCTTGGTGACATTGCTTGCGTCGTTTCCGCGACTGTAACCGTTGTTGCGGTGTTTGCTGGTGATGGTAATTGTGTCTTGGCTGGATCGGTCTTTGGTGTCGTGCTGTTGTCCTTCGTCTCTGTATCTGTGGTTTCCATCACCAATGGGTACATGTCTTGCCTTTCCTCATTCCACTCGCTACTAATTCTTTTCTCCATTTCTTCCAATAAATCCCCCTCGACTCCTTCCTCTTCGTTTTCAACTCCTTCCTCTTTCGTCCTCTCTTTCGCACCTTCCCATCCTGATCCTGTACATGCCCTCGATTCAACCATTGATTTCGAGGCTACAAATCCGTTTGTCATTGAATATGGCAAGATGCCATCGTATCCAGGCCTTGGTAGGGTGCCGTCGCCAATTGCACGGTAAGTCCCTTTTCTGTTAACCGGTGTCGATCGTATGCTGACTCTCTGGCTTGTTTCTTCTCTTCTGATCGCTTTCTCCCCATTTTCTGCCTGTTCTGTTATCATCCTCTGCTGCTTTGCTTGGCTTCCCTCTCTTGGATGCCATCCGTTCCTTGTGTTTTCCACTCTCTCTCTCATCTTTTGTATCCTCAGCAACTCTGGTACCACTGGGCTTGTATATGCGGCGTAACATGTCTGCAGTTGGTGAGTAACGATGTTTGGCTGTGGTCCTGGGTACAGCGGTGCAATCACGGCGGTAAATGAGTATGTGTACCCCCTTTTTGAGCTGAATGCAATGACTGATCTGTTCTTGGATAGCGTGATGTGATCTCGTGTGAAGGTAAGCTCTGCATTCCCGTTCGTTAGTCGCTCTACTGATAATGTATTTGTGTTTTGCTCTGGCGTGTAGATGACATCGGTGAGTGTTACGTTGGCATCAGGTACTCCACTTTGTTGATCGGATAACAGAATGATCCTCATGGTGCCGACATATGTGTTGTAGTTGAGGTACGTAAATAGTTCCAGGTTTCCACATGTGTGATTTGGTGCTGATAGATCTACTAGCCATGTGTATGGTTTTGTTTCGACTCCAAGGTCATAGTAAGCATTTTCCATTGGTAGTCGGACTCGGATTGGTAGATAGAGGATGTAGTTTACCTTGTATGGTGTGAGGTCGGTAGGAGTAAATGAATCCTTGGTTGTTTTTGAATCCTGTGTGATAAAAACTTGATATGAATGTAAAGAAAAGAGTGTTTAATCTGCAAGTGCTAGCCGGGGCTAGAGTCCTTGAGACTTTTAATCTATTAGTTTGAATATATGTTGGGTTGAGGGCTCGGTTGATAGGGGAATGGATGGGACTGAAAAGTTGTTCTATAACGTTCTATCTAGCTACTTTTTATATCTAAATGGAATATAGCATAAAAAACAAAGTTCTCCTAATGCGGCGCCGGTGTTATAGATCCGGATGCAGGGTCGCCGCCCTGATTTCTGATTCCCCTTCCACGTCATCGACCATGTCCTTGTACTGAACTATGCTGTACCGCGCAATCTTCATCGTCCTCGGTAAGTGTCTACCCTGGATCCTGTCTCGATCGGAATTCGTTCTAACTCTTGTTTTTCTCCTCTCGGATACCGCGTATGTACGTTCCGGTACGGCCGTATGTCATCCTCTATCGCGTAAGTCCATTCTTCTCTCGTCACAACAGATGGAGCCAGAGGTAAAGGTAACAACTCACACATTGGGTCAGCCAGCCCCTCCACAAATGGCACTCAAAATCTGCAGGAAACCTAGTCAATTACAACACCCTTGAGACTTGCGATATCATCTGAGTGAGCGGCAGAGAGGCCCTCCCTGATCTGCAATGATAATAGAATGTGAACTTCTGCTGCACATCAGGAAAGGTTAGAATTCAGTTTTCTCAATCTCATGGAAGGTTTTTTTATCTGCTTTGAGGAGTTCTCTTTTGAAGAGAGGTAATTTGGGGTTTTGGCACAAGTGCCAGTATATCTTCAGGTAGCATTTCTGCCTGTTGATGATAATGAAAAAAGCAATCAAAATACAAGCTGATGCACAGGTACTTAGCCTGTGATGCTGACTGGAAGATTTGAATGTAACCACTGTGAGGTGAGGACTCCAGGCCATCCAGAGCCTGAAGATGCTCCTGTAGTGAATGTTCACCCAATTCATAGCCTAACTCAGAAGAAGCACAGCTGATATAGAATTTGAAAATTTCACCTGGTGCCGAGAAAGCATTTATGGTTCGATTGATGTGGTAAGCTTTGGCAAGGAGAGGATCATGCTTTTGTCTGCTCAGGATAGATACCATTAATAATCGTATGTAGAAAAGGGGTGGCATATACCATTTGGCTCTATCCGATTGGGTGAGTAGTTGTACCTCATGAAGGCATTTACTACTACTAGTTAAAGTATCAGTAGAACTTGAATCTGAAAAGAGATTCAAAGTTCATACAGAACTCATCATATTGTATTCAGAGTAAGATTATGATCCAGAGAGGTTTTAGAAACCCACAGGGCTGAGGATCATAGTAAGCTGATATGCTATACCACTTATTAGAAGGCAACTGACTGAGTGGAAAGGAGGTGTTATAGCCCATGCTTTCAACAACCCACACTAACCCCCACAACCACCCGCCTCTGTTCTGAGACCTTTCTGACCGAAAGGACGAAGGATTGTTTTCCGTAGTTCCCGTTCCTGACAAGTCTGACCAAGAAACCACATTCCTGCTCCTGTTCCTGTCATGACCGAGACACCATCTCTGAGTCCGTTTCTGACTGAAGACTCAATACTTTGATAACCAACGCGTAGGACCATCGCGTACCTCACTCCCTTGTTTTCTCTTTTATATTAACCCCTTGTACTCCCTTTCTCCTTGTTTTATGACTGGCAAAGATAGTACAAGGATAGTCGCATGTATATAGTCTTCCAGTCGACTGGACTGTTCGCTAGTACAAATATCGACTTAGTCTACCACCTAGTTTCCGATTCATTTCCAGTAAACTCCCGTCTCCTTTCTGAAATTAGGGACAGACGATCAAGGAGGGTGCAACACATAAGTTGAAGCCAAGTCCCTTCGACCTCGAACACTTCAGTGACCGGATTGAACTAATCCGTGACTGACCCTAAGCTCCTGGCGCTCCGTCTCCGTCCATAGTCCATCTGACTTCTGACTTCGGTCCTCGGCCCCATTACGGACCTCTACGCTAACCCGGATAGCCCTTTTGGAAGTACTAGCTAAGTGCCTGACATGCGGACTTAACAGGAGGTCTTGGTAGAAGCAATTATGAAAAGAAGGTCTCTTAATAACAAACAAACCCCTAGAAAATCTTAGAAAGGATAGGAGGAAAGGGGGGGAAAGGAAGGGAGGAGAGGAGCAGAGAGAAGATGCAATCTATTTCTCCACTATGGCTACCAATACTTTCAGATAGAGACTTGGTCTATAATCAAAACTATCTGAAAGTGAAACTCATAAAAGTAAGTTTTCACTGCAGATGTACTATTGCATTGCTTATAGACCCAGGAAGAAGTTTTACTTTATCCTCATTGCAACAATTTTTATTATCAAAAATTCTAACCAATATCCCTTTGAATCCTGCTCCAGGAATTGTCTGTGAGGGTATATCCACCACCCTACTCAATAGTATCATTTGCAACTAGGAAAAAACTCCTTCACCACATTTAGCTGTGTCATCTGAGAGTCCATGTCCTTTAGACCTTATAGGACTCCAATTTTATAGAGGTGAGGTTTACAGAAATGAATGGATAGGGTAGGGTAAGAGTAATGTAGGGTAAGAGTAGGGTAGGGTAAGAGTAGGGTAGGGTAAGAGTAAGGTAGGATAAGGGTAAGGTAGGGTAAGGATAGGATAAGTAAGGTAAGGGTGAGGTAGGTAGGATAAAGGTAGGATAGGTAGGATAAGGATAGGATAGGTAGAGTAAGAGTAGGATATAGAAAATATTAAACTATTCTAATACTTGATTCTAAGGGGAAGATAAAGAATATTTGAGAGAAAATTATTTGGGAAATTTTATTGATTGATTAAGCATTTTGATACATGACTTGTTTATATACTAAATCTATCTATGAATATCCCTTCCCAGAGACACATGAGTCATGCCATCAGTGACATGTATAATGAATCATCAGTAATGTATTTGGGACATGCCAGCAATACATGTTTATCATATAAGTAAGGTGGTTTAGAAATGGAGATGGATTCAATGGGGATGTGTGCATGTGTGACATATAATTGTTTTGGAACCATTGATGATTTAACCCAAGAAGTGTGACAAAACTTTGGTGTGATAAAAGCCTAATCAAGTTCTCCAACAAGACAATAGCAAGTGAATGCCAGTCCGGGTTGTTGTCCAAAAAGAATTGTTTAGAGGGGGCCTTGGCAGGTACCTTGTCAATTACATGAAGGAATAATAGTTTATGAGCGTAAACTATTAGTTCTACCCTTGCCTAGGATTATTTCCACTTGATGTTCTATATAATCTGGGTTTAGTTCTTTTACTATGTTTTTGCACACCTTTTCTGTTATAGCTGAGAACCTTCCACTTCGGTAGAAGGGTGTTATGGCCTATGCCACCAAACAAACCCACATTAAACCCCACAACCACCTGTACCATTTCCGGGACCTTTCCGATTGCTCAAGACCGAATAACTGATTTCCAGATGTCTGATACATCATTCTGAGGTTCCATGTTCCCAAACCTCCAAAGACTCTGAAGTCAAGATTCCACTCCTTTGACGTAGGATCATTGCATACCTCACTCCTTGTTCTTCATTTTATATTGCCCCTTGTACTCTCTTCCCCCCCTTGTCTTTACTCGGTAAAAGATAGTACAAGAACTAGATACATGTATATAAGTCACCAGTCGACTGGACTATTCGCCAGTACAAATATCGACTTAATTCTGTGTCGTAGTTTCCGATTAAGTTCTGGTAAACTTTCTGACTCTCTGAAATTAGGGACAGACAATTGAGGAGGGCGCAACACATAAGTTGAAGCCAGATCCCTGCGACCTCAAACCACTCGTAACACCCTATACCATGAACAGTCCCGAGACCCCTGGCGTTCCCGACTTCCATCCACTCCGATTCTGATCCTTTGCCCCCGCCCTCGGAATACAAATTCCCCCTTCGGAAACCCTTCGAAACCCTCCAAAAACCCTTCTGGAAGTCTCTAGCTAAGCACCGACACACGGATTTAACAAAGGGTGAGCTTCACTCTTTGGAATGAACCTCTGGTTTGCCAATTGGTCTTTGGACCTCTTGATGAAAGGGTGGCAACTGGTCTTCAGACCAATGTACCTAAGTGGTCTTCGGACCGACTTATATAAGAGTGCTAGTTGTACTAGATAATCTGGTGGATTATGGATAAGAGTAAGATTGATTAATTGTTATGCTACAGAACTAGTCTCTATATATACTAATTCTAAGCTGATTATGTAACTTCCCGATAAGGCAAGACTTTCCTGAAATTAGTGGAAGGGTGTGGAAAGGAATGGAAAGTCCTAGAAGCCTGTAGCAGTTATGAGTCACCCTGTAGTCACTAATGAGTCATATTCCCACGGCTGGTAGTCTCGTGACTGGTCAAGTCACGAAATATTAATAGTAAGCAAGCCATGCTTCTGGGCTGTGTCAAGCTTTGGGTACTGACGGACTTTGGTACTGCCGAGGGGCATTGTCAAAGGATCAGACAGACTATGGCCAAGTCCTGCAGGCTAAGAGTAATGGCGTTGGCTTCAACATACTTGTGTGTTGCACCCTACTTGCCGTGTGTGCCACCAATTTGTAGCAGACAGGTACTCCGGAGGATGCTGGTGATGCCAACCCAAGTTGAGGACTTTAACAGAGGGAAAGAAGGTAGGAGGGCCTAAGCCTAGTCGATACCCAGAATGAGGAAATATGTACATGCATGCCCTACTTATATAGGTTAAGAAGCGACATGTGGAATAAGGAATGTGAGACAACAAGGTATGCAGAGCATGTGGTGGGGGAATGAAGGCCAACGATGTTCTAGGGGGAGTGGGCACTGTTTGCCTGGTCGAGGGTTCAACAGGCTTTTGGCTAGGCTGTGGTGCTGAGGCATGTAGTGATGGGAATCGAGGCCCCTGAAAGGCTTCATTTGCTGCACATGTGAGGGCCACTGCTCACGCTGCAGCGTACCATGCTGAGATGTCATCATCCTTCGGTCTCCCGTCTAGCATCAGCGCGATGCGACTTTGGATAGTGGGGTCAAGGCCTTGCCAGAACTTCAAAGGATCTCCTTATGATCCTAGCACAAGGACACATGGAGCTCTGCCTACCACAGGGAACTCCAACTTACCAATCTGACAGTCACCACACTTGGTCTACCATTGACCTCCTCTTCTGCTCTACTGAAATCACCCATCGTATCCTAGCCTGCAACACCAATCACAATGCTCGCATCCTAAGCACCGACCACCTCCCCATACATACTACAATCGACATTCAACCAGCACGAAACCACGTTACACCAGGATGCAATTTCAGAAATATTGACTGGGATGAATTTGCAAAAGGACTGGTAACTAACCTTGATGCAAAACTGATAGACCCAGCCATAGCTCCAACCTCCCCACCAGACCTTGACCGATATATATATTTAACATATACACAACACATACACCACTTGCATTATTGTTAGGGAACGGGGAGTTCTCCCTTATTGTATACAAGACTTCTGAACCGGATCAGCCTACAAGATCCAAACCTCTCCTCCAAGGAATAATCCAACTTAAATCAGTCTCATCTGGACTACCAAAAAAATATTATAATGCTTTGGCTGGCCATTTAAGAGTGAATTACCTACAAGTAATTAACTCTTAAATCATCAAAGTCCTCAAGCTTAAGGAAAACCTCCAAAAAAACACTTGAATTTTTCGCTTATTTTCTATTTGGAACCACAAGGACCCACAGCAGGTGCCAAACAATCACACATGGAAAATGGTGCCAAACTGCTGGCTCAAGCTCTCAAGACTCAATTGTACAACAAATTTCTGGGTTTACATAATAACTATTACACATAAGGTCAGCCTGTCAAGTATACATACCGAGAACCATCCACTCGGCAATGCCAACCAAGCAACCATTCTATATCCACGACCAAGTGGCCATGCCACATGCATAACACTTGGTACGCCAGTCTCAGCTAGGTACATCCACCATCCACAACTCCTTGTCCTCACCCTTCAGTCCGTCTCACCTCAGGACCTCCTGTCCTTGTATTATCCTCTGTCACGACTCCATTGGTTTATACTCGGCCACTCCCTATTGTCCTATCCTTGGCCACGTTTCTATTATCCTATCCTTTATTGTTAGAGTCCTTGGAGGTTTGGAAGCACGGAACCTCGGAATGATGTATCAGACATCCGGAAATTGGTTATTCAGTCTTTGAGTGATTGGAAAAGTCCCGGAAACAGTGTGGGTGGTTGTGGGGTTTAATGTGGGTTCATTTGGTGGCATGGGCCATAACAGTATCCCTCCACTAGGACTGAGCCCTTGAGGTCCTAAGCTTAATTGGAGTGGTAATTAAGACAGACATTACTGTGGGGGTTCTTTGATGGTGTCAAGTACACGTACCGAGGGCCCAATAACTCGGCGGTACCGACTAAAATACTCCATTAACAACCAAGCACGAACCATTCAAT
>QLPG01000712.1:0-10605 GCA_003314385.1 Gomphus sp. MG54 | reverse complement strand
ATTCCGACCTACCCTAAACTTCCGGCGCCTCCGCCTCCGCCCGTAGTCCGTCCGACACCGATCTCGGTCTTCGGCCCCGTCACGGACCTTCGCACTAACCCGGAAAACCCTTTCGGAAGTACTAGCTAAGCGCCAGACACGCGGACTTAACAATGGGGCAGGATTAATGGATGATAAATGAGGAAGGAGTGGATGAGGGATGGGAATGAGGAATGTGGATGGTGAAAGTGCTGAGCCAAGACCAATGTATCAAGTGACTTGCTTGCAGCTTGGTTACTTGTGCGTGGTCATGGACTGATTGCTTGGTCGGCAGTGCTGAGTTACCGAATACTTGGTATGTGTACTTGACAAATACCCTTTGCACTGCCAATTCTGGCCCACCCATTTTGGACTGGACATGAGCCATCTGTGATGTTCTGGCAACTTGCTGGCACACCACAGAAATGAATGGGGTCTCATTTTCCCCTATACTCACAAAACCCAGTTGTCATATTTCCTTATATCATGTATTCTATCTGCTACAGTTCCTAGTAGATAACTATCTCTCATGCAGTACTATTGTTTTGTAGTTAGAGTACACCATAAGTGCTTGTGCTTCGAGTACTATAATTGAATATCTCTCTCTCTCTCTCTCTCTCTCTCTCTCTCACACACACACATTTTTGCCCTATATTATGGGGGGAATGTCAAGTACATGTACTGAGTTTCCAGTAATTTGGCAGTACCAACCAAGTAGTCAGTCTATGTCTGCACGCAAGTGTTCAAGCTGCATACAAGTCACTTGGTACACTGGTCTCGGCCTGGCACATCCACCATCCACATTTTATGTCCCTATCCTCATCTACTCTGCCCCATTTACCATCCATTGATCCTACCCCATCCACTCCTTATTCCTTGACCTGCCTTACCTCAGGACATCCTATCCTTGTTTTATCCTTGGCCACAACCCTATTGTTTATAGTCAGGCACTCCCTATTGTTTTATCCTTGGCCACATTCCTATTATTCTATTTTCATTGTCCTATTCCCATTTACATTCCTCCATTCTATTTTTGCTCAATGTAGACAATACCCACATGCTCTGCATACCTTATTGTCCTACATTCCTTATTCCACATGTCACTTCTTAACCTATATAAGTAGGACATGCATGTACATACTTCCTCATTCTGGGTATTGACTAGGCTTATGCCCCTTACCTTTTCTTTCTTCTGCAAAGTCCACTACTTGGGCCGGCACTTTTGGCACTCTCCAAGTATCTCCTCTGTTCCAAATTGGTAACACACACGGAAAGTAGGGTGCAACGCATGAGTATGTTGAAGCCAAAGTCACTACTTTCAGCCTACAGGCCTTGGCCATTCCCCGCCCGCATCTTCGGCATTACCAAAGCTTGACAGGGAAAAACACTTTTGTTGCAGCAGAGTAAATTATTATTTTGTGGAACATATCAAAATGTCACAGGTATAGGTTATCAAGTACACAATACCAAGCCCCGGTTCACTTGGAAGTACCGACCAAATGACCCCTACTATTTAATTCCACACACCAGTGACAAGTCACTCTTCACTAGTACGTGGTCTCAGCTCAGTACATTTGGTTCATCATTTTGGTTCACTCCCTTCACCCCATCCCCTCTATTCTTGTTATTCTTCCATCCCCCACCCTTTTCCTTACCCACTTCCCCTTGGGACATTTACTATTTACTGATTATTCGGTCATGGCCCTATTGTTTTATATTCGGCCACTTTCTATTGTTCTATTTTCACTCACACTCCTACTCTTTTATTATCAGTCATGTTTCATTGTTCTATTCTCATCTACATCTTATTTTTCTATTCTAGATCACTGTGGACAATACTTCCACATGGTCTCCATACCTTATTCTTTTTTCTATGTCTTATGCCACCCTTATTCCACATCTTGCTTCTTAACTAGGGAATGGCATGGGTCACTCACAGGTCAAATGTGGGTGACCCGCACCCGACCCATGGGAAACCCAAACCTGTCAACCCATGGGTTTTTTCCCATGGGTCCACAGGTGTCGGGTGCACGCCGCACCCGCACACGTGCAGCGTGTACGGTGCATATGGCGCATGCAGCATGTACAATGCATACGGTGCATACGGTGCATATGGCACGTATGATGCATACAGTGCATATGGCACATACGATGCATACAGTGCATATGGCATGTACGATGCATACGGCACGTACGATGCATATGGCACATACGACACATATGGTGCATATGGCACGTATGACACATATGGCGCATACAACGTGTACAGCGCATACAGCGCGTACGACATGTATGGCGGGTGCAGTGCATACTGTGCATATGGCGCGTACAACGCATATGGTGCATACAGTGCGTACAGTGCATATGGCGCATATGGTGTGTGCAGTGCATATGACACATACAGCGCATACAGTGCATATGACTCGTATGGCGCATTCGTTGTGTTCGTGGTGTCGTGTGCATGTATGGAATTTTTGTCGCATTTGGGGTGTCGCATTTGTATTGGCGCGTGCGCATATGCATAAGTTGCGTTTGTGTCGGAGTTGATGCCCTGGGTTGGGCCTGGGTCACAGGTGCTCATGGCTTGACCCACACCCACACCCAAGGACACCCAACCCGGTGACCCGTGTGGGTTGGCCTGACCCATGCATTTCCCTATTCTTAACCTATTGTTACGATGATGATAAGACATATTCGTATTATTGAATCTCCCAATGGCGAAGCAATTGGCGAGGTTTGGAATTGGGGTTGGCTTCAACGTTCTTGCATTGCACCCACTTGGATCGCATGATTCCCAAATTTCATAATAGCAAAGAGAGACGGAAGTGAACAGAGGAACTTAGTCAAAATCAAGATTGATTTTCTGACTGAAGACTGAACTAATAGTACAAGGCCTTTTATACTACTTTCTAATCTATTAGGAGTCGAATAGATTCCTATAATAGAATGAGAAAGCCAAGGAATGTGAAAAGCAAGAAACAGAAATACTACATCCTAATAATGATCTCCTCCATGACATTGTTGAGTGACGTGTCACTCAGATTCCCAACGAAGTTACCCTAAGGACGTAATAACAGATTCAGATATAAAGGAGTGAACGGAATTGCAAACAGATGAAAATGAAATGAAATGTAATGAAAGATATTAAACGTAAATGAGTTCGGAATGGAAAAGTAAGCATGTGGAATGTGATGTAAATGAGTGGAGTGATTTGACAGGAGCATGTGATGCCAAGACGGATGCACGAGGTGCATATAGTCCGTGGGCTGAGGGCGTAATGTGAATAGTGAGCGAGAGCAGAGTTGGGCTGAGTGGGCTGAATTGAATAGTCAGCTTGCCTGCGTACGGTTCCTGACACCTATATAAGTAGCACAATGTATGTAGATAACTCTTCACTCTGAATATCAACTAGGTTTATGCCTTCATACCTTCCCTTCTCTCATCTGAAGTCATTTACTTGGGCCAACACTCTTGGCACTCTCCCAGGTATCTCATCTGTCCCAAATCAGTAGCATGCACAGATAGTAGGGTGCAATGCACAAGTACATTGAAGCCAAGCCACTCCAAGCAGTCTGCAGGACTTGGCCGATTCCTGCCAGCATCATGAAGTCAGCATTATCACAATAGTGCTCAACCCACACATCGTCGGCATTCCCAGTGTCTGACATACAGTAGGAGACAAAACCATTCAAGTGTTTTGAACATTTGTGTTGTACTGTAAATAACAGGAGGATTACAGAATCAGAAAATATGACATAATTAGTGGAGATAGCCCTGCTTCTGAACTTGTGGTCACAATCAAGATGATTATGTAACTCTCAATATTCATTGAGATATTAATTATTTAAAAAATGAAGCATTTGAATGGTTTTGTCTCTCACATTTTTTAAACAAGAAATGGTATATATCAGTACTTGGTAAAGCCTCCATTTTCACTCATTACTGCCTGCACCCTTCTAGGCATGCTCTCAATCAACTTCTGACACACCTCTGGCTCTATCTTCTCCCATTCCACTCCAATCCTCTCCCATAGCTCATGCACTCCACTAGGGGGGTGTTCATAGTCAGAAAGGTGCTTTTTGACAATAGTCCAGAGGTGTTCAATGGGGTTTAGGTCAGGGGACTGAGCTGGCCACTTCATGACCTCATAGCCATGGTCAGAAAACCACTCAGTGGCCTTCTTGTATGTGTGCTTGGGGTTATTATCCTGTTGAAAAATAATGTCAGTAGAATCTTTACCATAATACTCTAGGCTAGCCTGAAGCTCATCATCCAAAATATACCTGTACAACTCCCCATCCATCCTTCCATCAATTTTGGCAGTATAGCCAGGTCCTTCCCACAACATACAACCCCATACCATCACAGAACCTTCACCAAACTTCAGTGTTACCTCAACTAGCCTATCATTCAAAGGCTCTCCAGCATTCTTGTATACCCATCTCCTTCCATCTGACCTCAATCAATTGATTTTGGTCTCATCTGACCAGACAACACACTTCCAGTCCTCTAGAGTCCACTTCAGATGATCTTCTGCAAACTCCCTCCTTGCCTTCCTATGCCTTGCACTAAGAAGTGGCTTCTTTCTCTTTACAACTGCCTTCATCCCAGCCTTCTTCAGGTTCCTCCTTACAGTCTTGGATGTCACTGGTTCATTGGGAATGTTTTTGAGCACCTGGGTACCCTGGGTTGCATTCTCAATCTTCCCTCTTTGCATGAGCAATACGATATAGTGGATGTTGGAGGGGGATATCTTGGATGGGTGACCACCAGTGGCCTTGGGTATATCAGGACAGTGTTTCCTGCAAATGGTAGAGATAGAGCCAACAGAGACACTAAGGTAAGAGGAGATGTAGTGGCTAGAATGACCAGTTTTGAGCAATTAGATGATAGAGTCAACTTTAGCAGCAGAGAGAGGCTTCATGGTTCTGAGCAAGGGATGTTTTTGTTTGGACAGAAACAAACTATAAAAAGGTTCACATGATGTCATGTGATTTCCAGCCCTGTATATACAATTTATTGCATTAATAACTGTGAGGGACAAAACCATTCAAATGCTTCATTTTTTTAAATAATTAATATCTCAATGAATATTGAGAGTTACATAATCATCTTGATTGTGACCACAAGTTCAGAAGCAGGGCTATCTCCACTAACTACATCATATTTTTTGATTATATAATCCTCCTGTTATTTACAGTACAACACAAATGTTCAAAACACTTAAACAGTTTTGTCCCCTACTGTAGGTCCTTGATACAAGCATGACACCTAATTCTCTGTGTGCAGAATTTGCGGCCCATTGGTATGAGTCATCCATATTTTTGTATTATTAGCATGTCACATGTCATACTTTGGTAGCCCCAATATCTCTGTGGTCAGATTAAGGTCAATTTAGGTCAAATCCCACTCGGAGTTTTTGTAATTAGCAATAGGAGATGCATAGCTTCCCTAATGTGAATCCTCTATGACAAAATCTCTCAGAAAATTTGAGCAATGCAATTCTTCTCCCTCCCTTATGTGGTTTGGCTTAAATGTTGCTTATATATAGTAGATTCTTTTCTGCAAAACCCTGTATCACTGAAATGAGAATAGACCTTGGAAAATCAATTTGTATCAAGGAGGTATCCTGTATCAAGGAAGTCTACTATACTGTATGGTTAATTTTATTTCCAATTATCATTTTCCTGCTTTAAATTCATTTTTTTTTGGATGGGTGAATATAGCCCCAAGGCACTTCACCAAAGCTTATTTGCCATTTACAGATGTTACACTACTTGCAAATTCTCACAAGTTCAGGTGTTAAAATTGGGGAAAGGTATGCCGCATGCCACTCTGTCAATCCTTTTTCGTTTGGTGTTTATCGTGTAACACCAGTTATTGCACTTTTACTCGAACACACCGGGGGGTGGGGCAAAAATGGATATCATTCCAATGTGACATCTGTCGCAAAACGTCGCCGCAATCTCGAATGCAAAGGTGCAGGTCTTGATGCATCAATCCGACAGAATAGCGTGACAGCGTCTTTCGGCACCAAGCACTTCCAAATATTATCCCTCGACGAATCTTTTGACAAAAACTTGTCGGCAAGACCGTGCGCTCACAGAACGGTCACCTCGAGATCGCTGGGAAAGACCTTCGGGTCTCAAATCGCTATGCACGGAGTCCGAAAAGTTGCAGCTTGCCACTAAAATGTTTGTTTCAACGGAGGAAGAATAATGATGCTCAAAGAGTTAGATGCTGTTTGAGCTTCGGAGCTCAAGCCGCCAACCAGAGCTTAATAGGGATAATCCAGGGTCCTATGCTAGCTCGTTATCAAACTTTTACGATCTTACAACATAAGGTTTGACAGTTTTCCAGGGATATACAGCAGATAGCAAAAATGGGTGATTCAATGATAAACGGTCGCAAAAGATATGCACGCTATGTACCGAAGTAACTTGCCGCCGCTGGTCATCTATATACGCAGATATACACCTCGAGTACTCAGTTCTGAGTCTGGAGTCTGGGGCTCTTAACATTGCACGACATGATGATCATTACCGCAATGGCGGAATCCCAGTGGTGGACGTCGTCGGTCCTGGTGAAGCGGTCGAGGCGCCTTGGCGGTATGGAATGAGCCCGTCCATGGAGGTACCATGACTTTCTATGATCTGCATGTCCTTCACGTCATTGTTGATTGTGCTGATCAAATGGGCAAGGCCCTGCTGCTGTTCGGCTAAAATCTTTTTTGAAAAAAAAAGAAAAAAAAAGTTAACGGAGATGTCAGTGGTGGGCTACGCTCGGTAAGAATCATGTAGTGTACCGTTGATAGTCGTTCCAGCCCCTCCTGGTCTACGACCTTCCAGTGCACTCCATCTCTCCCACTTCCGGCTTCTCGCTCCTTGGCGGCTTTTACGGCACCCAACAACGCCCACAGTTCATTCATCCGACCTCTGCCGCCACCGCCACCCAAACCTCGCTGTACCTCATCCTTCAGTCGCTCAAGTTTAGAACGAAGTGCTTCCTCTTCCGGACTGATTGCCGCAGAGCGTAATGATGGAATGAGTAGATGGATATGCTCTATGAGTCGGAGCAGTCTGTGTTGGATTGTGGTATGTGTCTGGAGCGCTCGCGTGGAGCGGACGGTATTGGACAGGAGATGAGTTTGCGAAAGCGCAGCCAAGCGGCCTTGCAGCTCCTGATCGAGGTTGAGATGTCAATAAATTTACTTTAGGGAGAATACTCACTTTGAGCTTTTCCTGGTGGAGGGCTGTCTGTTTGTCTTGCGCCTCCACGCGTTTGTGCAAGTCATCGAAACCGATGGCCAACACTGGAACCATGCTAAAATAAGGAGATCAGGTTACTAACTATTGCAAAAGCAACTTGTACGGACCGTGAGGGGTTGGGGTTTTCTCTAACAGCTTGCTGCCACAGAGCGTCGTTAGTTGCGTTGGCTGGACGGCCATACAAAGCGACTTGAGAAGGGTCAACAACATTGTAAAAATAGTGCTGGACGAAAGGAAACCCATATAAACGAAGGTAAATGTGCCAATATAGGGGTAAAACGAACTTGAAAACGACATTGTGGACTTTGGGGGTTCCAAGCGGCCACGATGGCTTCGATACGTTGCATCAGTGCAACCGATTGTGCCTGTACGCTGTTATCAGATGATTGTTGGGTCTGACCACTTGGAGGAAAAGAAGAAGTGGAAAGAGGGGATGGTTTCGGTCCGAAAAAGGAGCCTCCTCCAGGAGCAGTTGAAGTGGATGCGCCCAGGGGATTTTGGCTCTGGACGGTAGATGAGAAGAGTCCGGGTCCTCCAATTGGATTAGCCGGACGTTGGCCGAAATTGAGACCCCCAAGACCTGGCTGGTTCTGGTTTTGATTCTGGTTTTGGTTCGGATTCCCAAACGAACCAAACACCGAAGAGGAAGCCTGCTGCTGAGGTTGTTGTTGCTGTTGTTGGTTAAAGGGAGAGGGAGTAATGTTTGTGGAAGGCTGTCCAAAGATACTGGTCGTCCCTGGGGTCGTAGTGCTCGGGTTACCAAAAATACTCCCTGTAGGTGCTCCTGCACCAGTATTGGTATTCAAAGGTGTGCTTCCAAAGAGGCCTCCACCCGCCCCTCCCGTATTGGCACCAGCGTTAGTTCCTGTATTGCCAAAAATACTCGATCCCGTCCCTCCCGCGTTGGCACCAGCGTTCATTCCTGTATTTCCAAAGATATTCGAGCCCGTCCCCGTGTTGGCACCAGGATTCGCTCCAGAATTTCCAAAGAGGTTCGATCCCGTGCCTCCCGTGTTGGTACCAGCATTCGTTCCCGTATTTCCAAAGATGTTCGATCCCGTTCCCGTGTTCGTGTTCGCTAGTCCTCCGCCACCAGTGCCAAACAATCCTCCAGTCTGTGCAGGCTGGGCTGGGGTGCTTCCAAATGCGTTGCCTTGCTGCTGCTGGGGTTGCTGTTGCTGTTGCTGTTGCTGCTGCTGTGACAGTAAACTCCCAAATCCAGTTGGTTGAGCGATCGGATTTGGGCCCGTGCTTGTGTTTGGTGTACTGCCGAAAATATTTGATTGAGAGGGTTGAGTAGAACCGAATAGACCAGTGGAAGGTTTGTTGGCGTTTCCGAACAACGACATGTTTTCAAAGGACAATGCGAACAAGGGAACCACAACAGTGGTTTAGGACCTTTTGTGACAAAGTTCCAAAAATGCGCGCGCGGTTGCGGGGTTGGAAAATTCGCGTTTTTTTTAGCCTGTAAGCTCTGGTTTTAGAACTTCTAAGGTTGTCTTTCAAACGTAGTTGGTGATTTCAGAAACATTGCTAGGTATGCAATATATGTGTATATTCTACAACTTTTTGTAATTTTAAAATGTACATAGGATCTGTGAACTCCACAGCTCAGCTGTTTGTAACTTCAACCACATCTTCGAAACCAAGATCATCAGCCGATATCTATCACCTGTATCGCCTTGTAGTTGCAGGGTACCACTGGTTTAAACCCTCTGGGGTAGTGTCGTCATGTCCAATCAAAGAAAGACCTGGCTGGCGCTTCGGTACCACGTTCCGTGTCCATGAACCATGAGTCCACACCAATAACCACACTCGATAGCACTGCTTCACTGGAATTTTGTCCACATATGTCGTCATTGAACGAAGTGGTTAACTTATTGCTTTTCGATTTGGATGATTCTGGTGATTCTGGTGATACCGATTTCCGAAGATTTAACAGCATGCGTTTGGTCAGCACGGAGTGCAGGACGCGCTGCATCCTGCCAGAGAGTGTGATTTAGACAACGATATACCTGTAAAATAATGGGAGGACCAACAGGACAAATGACGGGCCAGGGGTAGGCTTTTTTTATTGCAAAAATGATCAGTCACGGGGTATAAATAAGAAAAAAAGACCTTGCGAACATTGAATCCAAAGAACACCATGTTGAGAAGAGAGAATACTAGTCGTGGAGTAGAGGTGTTAATAATTGGAAACTTGATTCACTCATACTCACAAATCAGGTACACGTAAAACAGTATACCTGGTTAAATGCTCATCATCAATACTCATCAGGTGATATGACAGAATTTCTCACCATCGCGGTACAAGGTTATAATGAGATTCGATCTGTTGAAACGTACTATTTCGTTGGTCGTGTCTTTAGATAGTAAGTCGCAATGTCTATAAATACCCACAAAGTTGTCTTGTTTTGGATGCTACCAAGACCAACATTACTGTTTGGAATAAAATAGAGTTAAAAACCAGATGTCAGGAAAGAAAGGCAGACACGCACTTATTTCAAAGATGACCATAAAGATGAAACCCAGGAAACTAATCTGACCAATGTCTTGCAGTAGCCAACATCCACCATGTCCTGGCATCGGGATGGGTGCAACTGACCGGAACATCAATTGGAAAACGAACGCCGGTGCGGTCCAAGAAAGAAGAAACGCAGCGTACATTGGATTTGGCCTACACTCAATACAAAGAAGATGGAGCAAGAAATCACCATTGCAATTATGCCCAGCACGAAACCAATGGTCATATTTCTCGGCCTTCCCCAAAGCGCCCACGTCCTGAAGCACAACGCCGCTATCGCATATAAATCAGAGGTAAACCAGAAGCCACTAAATCATCGAGGTTTACATTCTGCTATTGCCGTGCCTCCTATGATGAGCCCTATCAATACCATCAAACACCATCAGCAGGTTTGAATTGCAGAGTTATACGAACCGCCGAAAGTGATGTCCAATGGCCTGCAACTCTCAGGGGGGACGTGGTCCAAGGTTACTACAGGAATATTCAGTCAGTGATTGTAAGAGTGAAAACAAATCGCATACGGATGAGGCCCACTATACAATCCGCCCATGCGGAGTAGGACGTGGCAAAGTAGAGGATCTTTCCCAGACTCCACGGAGAGAACCATATCAACTGGATTTCGGGGTCTAAGGTTAAGAGCTCATCGTATGCCTAGGAGAAAAGTTGAGTATCTAGTAATGGAATAATAAACACCTATTTACCAACACAACCAAAGCAGAGCCTGCGAAACATGTTTAGTTGTAACAAAGGACAGGGGTAATGTAATGCGACACAAACGGAGGCCATGCTTTGGAG
>QLPG01000711.1:0-27242 GCA_003314385.1 Gomphus sp. MG54 | reverse complement strand
GCATGGAGGAGATGAGACGGGAGGCTGAAGTGCCGTTTCAGATCAGGGCGGAACTGTAGAGGAATATCGTCGTTCTCGCTTGTGTTTACAACGACAAAGTTGACCTGTTTTGACGTATGCCCGCTAGTAATGCATTATGCTACGATTCATGAGGCAACAAGATCCGAGCAGGAAATGAATTCAGTAGTTTCCCGAGCGAGAGAGATGTGAGAAATGATGGGTCCAGTTCGTATTGATACACCCACCAACATGGGGATCCACTAAGGAAAGGAGCATTGGTTATTGATCAATCAAAATTTTGTAGGTATGGTGTGATGGCAGTGATAGGGTTCTCATGCCAAAAATTGAAATAATAGTGAGGTAAAAAAAAAACCTCATACAGTATAGAAGACCTCCTTGATACAGGATACCTCCTTGATACAAAATGGTTTTCCAAGGTCAATTCTCATTCCAGTAATACAGGGTTTTGCACAAAGAATCTACTATATAAGGTAGTGGACAAACAGTTTCCACTAAGGTCATGTGATGTGACAGTCATGGTCACAGGTGCAAAAATTTTCATTGTTGAAAAAAAGATTTGTATTCTGCTACAGAGGATGGCAATTTTTTTTGGAAATAATGATTGAGCTACACTATATAATATCAGCTGCCTTGTCCAACTCAGCTAAAATAGAATCTGACATGTTGCCAGATCCTTGTGCAAAATGATGGATATAACACTTGAGTCACGTGACCTTAGCAGAATATGTCCTCTACCATGGGAATGTCCTTCTATATATGGAATATTTCCTTATATAGGTGATTATGTCAGCACAAAAATTTTGTGACCAAATTTTTTGACAGTGTCAGAGTGCTTAAAACTGTGATTATGAATTTTGGGAAGATATTTGAAAGTTTTGATATACTACATTTTCAAGAGTGATTTTTTTTTCAAAAGTAAAACCAAGAGTATGTACATATAGTTCTATGCCACTGATCTGTGGTCTCAGAATCATTTTTTTGTCAATGTTTCCAGATCCTTGTGCAAAATGGTGGATGTGACATTCAAGTCACATGACCTTAGCAGAAACCATTTGTCTGCTACCTTATAAGCAATATTTAAGCCAACTGTTAAGTACACATACCAAGATTCCAGTAATTTGGCAGTGCCAACTAAGCAGTCAGACTATGTCCACATACAAGTGCCTATACCACATGCATGTCACTTGGTATGCTGGTCTTGGCTTGGCACACCCACCATCTACATTCCTTGTCCCTATCCCTCATACACTTTGCCCCTTTTACCATCCAGTAATCCTATCCCATCCACTCCTTATTCCTCGACCTGCCTCACCTCGGGACATCCTATCTTTGTTTTATCCTCGGCCACAACCCTATTGTTTTATAGTTGGGCACTCCCTATTGCCCTATTCTTGGCTACATTCCTATTATTCTATTTCCATTATCCCATCCCCATTTACATTCCTTCATTCTGATTTTACTTGTTGTGGACAATACCCCCACATGCTCTGCATACCTTATTGTCCCACATTCCTTATTCTACATGTCGCTTCTTAACCTATATAAGTAGGACATGTATGTACATACTTCCTCATTCTGAGTATCGACTAGGCTTAGGCCCCTTGTCTTCTCTTTCCTGTGTAAAGTCCTCTACTTGGGCCGGCACTTTTAGCACTCCCCGAGTACCTCCTCTGTCCCAAATTGGTTGCACGCACGGCAAGTAGGGTGCAATGCACAAGTATGTTGAAGCCAAAGCCACTACTTCCAGCCTGCAGGACTTGGCTGTTACTTGCCCGCATCTTCGGCATTACCAAAGCTTGACACCAACCCACACAAGGGAGGGAGAAGAATTGCATTCAGGAGGAATTTATTTTCATCTAAAATCTTTCAATTTTGATAACATACAATCTTAAATCAGTGATTGCTCGACTTTTCTGAGAGATTTTGTCATAGAGTGTAAACATTAGAGAAGCTATGCATCTCTTATTGCTAATTACAAAAACTCCAAGTGGGATTTGACCTAAATTGACCTTAATCTGACCACAAAGATATTAGGACTACCAAAGCATAACATGCAACACACTAGTAATTCAAAGAAATGGATGACTAATCACAATGAGCTGCAAATTCTGCGCATGGAGAATTAGGTGTCACACTTATATCAAGAACCTATACCTGTGACATTTTGACCTGTTCCACAAAATAATTTACTCTGCCACAATAAATGCTTTTTTACCCCTATAATATAGAGCAAAAATGTTCTCAAGACACTTCTTAGCTGTATTATAATTTTTTTTTAAATTTAATCTACAAAATTTTGAGCTAAAATTGAGCTTGACTGAAATCTGTATCAAGGAAGACTACTATACTATACAGTTTGCAGGAGGCAGAGGTGGGGATGTGAATAGATATATAAAATTATACAGTTAAATCCAATTGTTTTTATATTTCTTGTCTCTGTGCCACTAATTTAAAATTGCCAAGGAACCATTTTTGCACATGACTCATGTCAAAACAGGGAATATTTCATGGGAGAGATAGTTATAAATTATCAGATGTACACAAGATTTAGCAGTTGTCTTTGAGTGGCTTTAATGGATAAAAGGAAACAGAACTGAGATAGCTAAGATGATCACACCAAATCAGAGGTGATAATATTGTACAAATACAGGAGTTAGAGTAGCTCCCATAGGGCTATAAGTGCAGAGGAGGGGCAACACTTGTATAGAATATATATATTAGGGTACTTATGAGGCCTGGAAGGTGTAGCACTATTAGGATCCACTGCGCCTTTATCCTCAACTATTCAGTCTAGCCATATTCAGCCTCACTCAGCCTATTCAAGCCATACACTTCAAAAGACCTTCAATTCAGTGCACCTCATGTATTTAGCCTATTCTGTCTTGGCATTGCATGCAACATTCAATATGCTCTACTTGTTATATTTGTCCTCCACATGCTCACACATCCATTTTCAGTATTTGTATTGCTCACTTTGCCATTATCACATAATAAGTTATTGAAAGAGTATTACAATAAAGATTAATGTGACCTGATGTAGCTGTGCAAAATATTTCTACTGATTCTGATCCAGGTCTTTGTCTAAAGATAATATTTAAGGGGGGTCTTGTCAGGTGTCTTATCTGTTACATACAGAATTAATAGTTTAAGAATGTTCATGTCAGGGGAACCCCAGATAATAGGTCCCAACCGACACCACACCACCTGAGGTTCATACCTCCTAACTGAGACCTGTTCGGCCTACTCCCAACTGTGCCAAATGAGATACTCATTAAGCAGGCATTGCGACTGGCAGCCATTATCAACAAGCATCAATTGCAGCTATTGGCTGTGCCCTCATCAGTCACCCACTATACCAGGGCCCTGGCAGAACTTCCTGGTCAGTATAGAGAGTGATTCCTAGCATGATGCAGAGTACCATGATGATGGTACTTATATACTGTAGTTAGTAGGTGAAGGGTTCCCTAGAGTTTTCTCTTTGGATCCCCCTTGGCCAGTGCACCACCTGAGGGTAGAACACCTGGTTGGGTTACTATTACAGTAGAAAACTCTCTCCCATGAGTACTGGCCACCCTAACCATCTAACCCCAAATTGAAAGTTTTCAGGAGCAATGACAATGGCAGCCCCTTCTCATCTATCCCATAATAATACCCTATCCTCTATGGATTTACTGTGGGCTCAAGAAATATTAGACTGGCTAGCTGGTATAGAGCAGGAGTTACTGAGAGAGAGGAGAGAAAAGCAGGAGCTAGAGGCAAGGTTGAATATACTGCAGGTGACCACCCCTCCCTACTTATGCTCAGTAGCTAGGAAAATGAACAGTTGAGCTTGCTAAGCCCTCCAAGTTCAATTTGGGGGGGTGACCACACAAATGGTCAAGCATTTATGCAGTCCTATACCCTCTATCTTGGCATCTGCACCACTAATTTCCCTGACAAGCAGTCCCAGATCCTCTAGGTAATATCCTTCATGAAGACTGGGAGAGTGTCAAGTACACACACCAAGATTCTGGAAATTCAGCAGTGCTGACTAAGCAGTCAGACTATGTCTATGTACAAGTGCCCACGCCACATGTAAATCACTTGGTACACCAATCTCAGCTTGGCACATCTACCATCTGCATTCCTTGTCCCTATCCCTCATTCACTCCACCCCTTTCACCATCTTTTAATCCTACCCCATCCACTCCTTATTCTTCAATCCACCTCACCTCAGGACATCCTGTCCTTGTTTTATCCTCAGCGTTTTATAGTCGGACACTCCCTATTGTTCTATTCTTGGCCACATTCCTATTATTCTATTTCCATTGTCCCATCTTCATTTACATTCCTTCATTCTAATTTTACTCATTGTGGACAATATCCAATATCCCCACATGCTCTGCATACCTTATTGTTCCACATTCCTTATTCCACATGTCGCTTCTTAACCTATATAAGTAGGAAATGCATGTACATACTTCCTCATTCTGGGTATCAACTAGGCTTAGGCCCCTTGTCTCCTCTTTCCTCTGTAAAGTCCTCTACTTGGGCCAGCACTTTTGGCACCCCCCAAATACCTCCTCTGTCCCAAATTGGTGGCATGCATGGTAAGTAGGGTACAATGTACGAGTATGTTGAAGCCAAAGCCACTACTTCCGGCCTGGAGGACTTGGCCATTACCTGCCCACATCTTTGGCATTATCAAAGCTGTATCCCCAGAATCAAACTACTTCCCATGCCTTCATTTCTAATGAATATGGTCCCAGAAGACACCTCATTAATAACCTTTCTATCTTCTTATTTAGAACTGGGTTCCCTGGTATCCTTTTCTAACTACTTTAATTCAGGATCTGCTCATAGTTTCATTGGATCGTCTTACTCCTGGAAAGGTCCCAGTACCTCAACCAACCCAGGTCTGCTCAATTCTCCAACAACACCACCAGTTCGGTCAATACCAAATCTACAGAATTGACTACTAGGTGTCTACCAAGACAATCTACACCCCAGCATTTTCAACCAAGTACCAGTATAGATTCGGAAACCATCTACTTCAGAAGAATTTCAGTCTTTCCTGCCAACTGGGAGGCAATGCCCCATCCTCGGCATCCTGTCTGGCATGCTTGATCAATCAACATCAGCTCACAGTTTATTTGAAAATTTCCCTTATGATTATTCTCTTTCTTAGAACCCTTCTTGATCTAGTACTGCTTCCTAACTGCATAGATATGTTTACTAGATTTTCTGTCCAGACAACTTCAGTGCACCCATCCATCTGTTACATCACTAGATCCATCAGTCAGCAATATTTGGTCACAACTCACTCACCCACTATAATCCATTGATTAACAGGGTATTGGGCAGTATTACATTCCATCATGCCACTAACACCTTTAGGTGCATCCCAATGGCCTCGGTCCAGTTGGCACTTGCCACTGTTCCAAAAGCTTTACCCAGGATCCTGTTCCATCACTAGAAGCTCTGCCAATAGCCCTAGTCAATGCAACTGCCTCATGCATGCTTGTATACCAGAATGGCTAGCAATTTTTTAGCTGGGACCTCTTGGTCAGCGGTGCCACTTGGCATGTTTGGCCAAGGTCTCTTCCATCCATCCCCATCCATTCTTGTTTCATCCGCTCTGTATATTTTCATCATATGCTCTCACCACTCTTCTCCATTCTTCTTGGCTTGAGGCTGACACCTTTAGTAGACGATAGGACATCTACCTAAAAGGGGGGGTGGTGACTAGCTAGAAACCTCTCGAACTATACAATCTCCCCTCCCAAAGACATCCCTCTCCCAAAAACCCCCTCTATCCACCCATCTTCACTCTCCAACCCATCCTTAACTCCCTCCTTCCCCTCAGTTCTGCTCTCACATCATCCCAAATTCCCTTCACCACCATCCTGACTCTCTACTTCTGACATTACAAACACACCCATCCTAGACAACTTCCAGTCCATCTGCCACCCCCTTTGTTCTTTCTGTTTACCACACCCAGGAAAGCCAAACATCTCAGCCCACCTTACTTGTTATTTCCCCTTACACACCTTTTCCCTTTTCAGTCAAACAAAAAGAATTCCTATATTTTTAGTCTATTTCAATAATCTCACTATCCTGATACATATCATCCTCATCCTCCCTCTGCTTCCCCTTCCCTTTATCCTCCTCCTTACCCGACTCCCCATCCTTCAGTTGATCCTCACCTCCTCCTGGCTCTCCTGCATTTTTGGGACCTCCCAAATGCCCCTCTTCCATGAGGAACAGTGTCCTCTCTATCTGGTGGTTAATTTTGAGGAGCTCCTCTAATAACTCCACCATTCTCCTCCTGACTAATGGCTCGGCTTACAGTACTTCCACACCAGGAGTCCCCCCGCTCAGCTTAATGGTACAGGCCCACCTCAGCCTCTTTATTGGTGGTTCCTCTACCTTTTCAAGTACATGTACTGAGATTCTGATAATTTGGCAGTGCCAACCAGACAGTCATTCTATGTCCACATACAAGTACCCATGCCACATGCAAATCACTTTGTATGCCATTCTCAGCTCGGCACATCTGCCATCCACATTCCTTGTCCCCATCCCTCATTCACTTTACCTCATTCACCATCTATTAATCTCACCCCAACTGCTCCTTAATCCTTGACCTGCCTCACCTCAAGACATTCTGTCCTTGTTCTATCCTCAGCCTCAACCCTATTGTTTTATAGTTGAGTACTCCCTATTGTCCTACCCCTGGCCACATTCCTATTGTTCTATCTTTTATTGTTCTATTCCCATTTGCATTCCTTCATTCTAATTTTACTCATTGTGGACAATACCCACATGCTCTGCATACCTTATTGTTCCACATTCCTGATTCCACATGTCACTTCTTAAACCTATATAAGTAGGGCATGCATGTACATACTTCCTCATTCTGGATATCGATTAGGCTTAGGCCCTTTGTCCCCTCCTTTCTCTGTAAAGTCCTCTACTCAGGCCAGCACTTCGGCACCCCACAAGTACTTGCTCTGTCCCAAATTGGTAGCACGTATGGCAAGTAGGTTGCAACACATGAGTATGTTGAAGCCAAAGCCACTACTTCCAGCCTGTAGGACTTGGCCATTACCCATCCACAACTTTGGCATTACCAAAGCTTGACAGCTTGACAGAATTCCCAAAGCCTGACACACCTCCTTATTACCTTCTTCACTCTCCAGCTCTATCTCCTCTTCACTCTTGTCCTTATCCTGAATAACCAGGCAGCTCTTAGCCCTGGACACTCATGGTATAGCCAGGCTGCACCTGACTCTGCAGAAGTGGCACATCCTACAGGTGGCCCCTATGGATCACACTTCACATTCATCCTCCCATTTCTCACACTTCTTGCAAGGCAGATGGAGTGATGGGGACCACTTCCTAGTTGGCTTTCTTTATGCTATCAAAAAAGAGAGGGCAATTTCAATACAAGAGGAAACGCAAACATATACTGTAATAAAAAAAATACTCACCTAGGCCCCCCTTGGCCGTTCACTCTTTTCTCTCCTTTTTGTTCCAGGCCCCATGCTTGACCCTGCCTCCATGCTTCTCTCCCTCTTCCACGCTGGAACCTTCAGGACTCCCAAGGTTTTGGAGACCCCCACTTTTGTCCATTCAGCTGTTTTAGCCTGTTGACTTTTGGCCTCTTGGCTATTTTCTGCCTTGTCCATGGTTGTCTGATTTTCTGCTACCTGTTTCGCAGTAGCAGCTTTCTGGGTCATTCCTGGGGCTTGTCAGGGGACAGCCCTGAGGGCCTATTTCCCTATTTCCCTATTTCCTATTTCTCCTATATTCACCTTTTAATTCCTTTCCCTTTATTCTACCCTTCCCTTCTGTCAGGATACAACCCTGAGGGTTTTTTCCCTTTTCCTTAAGTTTCCTTATATTTTCCTATATTTTCCTATATTCCTTTCCTATCTTATTCTCCCTTTTTCTTATTCTGGTTACTGACTATTCCCTACTATTTGTACCTGTTGTGGCACAGTAGCTATATAGTTAGTGCTTAGGTAAGGGGATCCTGACTCAGTTCTCTTTGGATCCCATCTACCTAAGGTCTGAGAAGCCTGTAGGTAGGCTCTGGGTTTGAGTCCCATAGTCAGGCCTAGGGGAAATCCAGGGCTGGGTAGTGTCCTGCTGGTTCTAGCCTCTGGCAGTCGTAAGATCAGTTCCAAAGGAGAGTTGCCCTTACAGGGCTACTGCTCCTACCAAAATGTCCTCCTCATCTGCCTCCTTTGTACCCTTGGCAGCCTCTTGCATTGCCTGCTCCACCTTTTTCTTCTCCTCCTGATCTCACTGATGTGAGCTGACAAGAGTTTTCCTGCCAGCTCTCAATCCACTCATGAATGATGTGGGGTCACTCTTGTAGGAGGAGGAAGTTGAAAGTGAGCTGCGGGGATAGTGGGAAAGGAGGATAGATCATATTGATGGCTCGCAGCTTGGATTCGGGGATTTCAGTAGGCAGCGGTCCCATAGCTGTTTCACCATTCCAGTCATGAGCTGCAGCAAGTATGTACCAACCTTTCATCTTTAAACTTTCCCAGTAACAGCTGGCCAAATCGCTATGCAGGACAGCATACTCATTGCGTAGGGAGTTCAGGTAAATAAAATCGAATTTGCAAGGACGGTAATAATTGAATTGGGAAGAATGTTGGAACTTGTACTTGAATAGGTCAACAGGGTCTTGAACAGCACATCCCTTGTCATATTGAAGGTAGTAGTCGCTGGCAGTAACCTCAGGAAATGTCACCATAGGGGATATGTTTCTTTTTTTTTTGCTAAGTCTTGGTGTGATAAATATTCTGAGCTTGTTTCAAGTTGTTTAATTCTTATAAATTTTTTGTTGTTGTTGTTTTACTTCAATATAAGAAATCTGAGTCAATTTCTTAGATGTCCCCTTGTGTCCCACTCCCTCAAGATTTCTGGGGCATTTTATAATTGCCACCGAGTCAACCACTCATCAAAAGATGAGTCATATCCAACAAATTGGGTTAGCAATTCTTGGACCCATTGACTATTCCTAGCCTTTCTCTAATGGTCTTGGAGTATTTTTTCTACCTCATATTCTGATAATTCAGTAAAATCTGCCTGATTCATTCCCTTTGTTGGTTTTGTACCAAATTCTGGGTCTGAGGTTTAGTATAATTCTAAATATATGATGTTGAGAACTGGATGAATACCATAGGAAGCTGGCATGTACAATCTATAGGTAGTTGGTCCTAATTTTTGTAAAACTTCAAAGGGTCCATCATATTTCATTTTTAGTTTATGACCAGTTCCTTTTTCAGCTCTCAATAATTTAAGTAAGAGAGGATTAATTAAAACTAGGTCTCTAACTTCAAATTCATTTAGGAATCTACCCTTATTATAAAATTTTTGTTGGGCTAATTGAGCAAATTGTAAAATTTCTTGGGCCCTTCTTCTGTGTGCTTCAAATTGCTCAATAAATTCATGAGCTGGCACATTTTCAATTTTATTTGTTTCTAATTTTCTTTCTAACCCTAAACTTAGCCTGTTTTTATTTTGGGCTGGTGCAGGGCTTGCAAAGGTTGTATAGGCCATCTCCCCACCACTTTGAGGTTTGCTGGGTGAGCAGTCTTCTGGCATTGCTGCATCGAGGTCTCTGCACTCGAGGGCAGATCTTGCGTTTTCTGAGATAGTGGTATAGAGGCCACTACTTGGCAAGTCACCATGCCACTCTTTCAAGACTGTGATTGCCACTTTGAGATCTGGCTTGCTGGCAATGTTAGCCAGTGTTTTGAGGCCACAACTAGTGTTTGGCAGGTTGCCATGTGCCAAGCTGTTGGACTAGCTAGCCAGTTCCTCAGGTTCTTGTAAATCCGGTCCACCAGGTGCGTTCATTAGGGGCCGCTGCACTGATTCATATGTGGGATGTAGCACCATTCCAGGCATCATTAGATGGAACCCACAGAGGAGGAATGATGGGTTGAAATGTGTTGCTGAATGGGGAGTGGTGTTGTAAGATAGTGCCCAAGGCTGTAGTAAATTAGCCCAATTGTCCTTAGTAGGATTCACATAGGATCTTAGGGCTGTTTCCAGAGTTTGATTCATTATTTCAGTTTGTCCATCAGTTTGAGGGTGATGAGCAGTAGATAGGGCTCTTCTTATGTTCAATTTCCTACAAACTTATTTCCAAAATGCTCCAGTCCATCTAGAGTCTCTGTCTGAAATAATTTGCCTGGGCAATCCAAATCTTGTAATTATATGTACAAAAAAAATTGAGCAGTGCCCACTTCATCAATGGAACTGGTTGTTGGTATGAATAATGCAAATTTAGTTAGTTTGTCCACTATTACTAGGATTGCATCACTGCCATTACTTTCTGGTAACTAGGTAATAAAATCCATAGTAACTACTTCAAAGGGCCTTTCTGGAATTAGAAGAGGCTGGAGCAAACCAATTGGGGCATGCCTCCTAGGCTTAGATTATTGACATATATCACAGGTTAAAACAAATCTTTTTACATCACTACTCATTCTAGGCCAGTAGTAGGTTGCAGCTAATTTATTATAAGTTCTGTGATATCCAGAGTGGGCTCCTTGTATGATCTCATCATGAATTTCAGACAAGAGCTCAGGTTGCTCACTCTTTGGGATGCAAAGCCTCTGATTACCATTCCAATCCTCAAAGTATAACAACCCATTATCTTCTTCAAAGAACAATGGTTGTTTGGGACCAACCCAACTAGTTTCTTGTCTCAACTCTGTCAGAATCTTGCTGAAATAGGGATCTTTGGCATATGCATCCACTATTTTTTGTATTTCTCCCTCAGAGAGGCCAATGACCAAATTGTAACTTTTGGCAGCAGTGAAAGGTAAGGTCACAGAATCTGCCAAGTTGGTTCTGGCTTCTGTAGTGGTAGAGTAAACTTCTAGCAAGATTATCATATTTTCCTCTTCAAAATCAGCCATCAGTTGAAGAGTTCTAGCTTCAAACTGAGGAGAAATTTTAGAGTATAACTCTGTGAGAGGATCCATTTCAGACCCAAGCACTGTAGAGATAGAATCATCTGCAGGTGGTCCATCTTGAATAGGGACATTTCTCCTAAGCCTAGAAATAGGGTCTACATTGGAATGAACCCTTCTAGCCTGGTAAACAATCTTTAAATCTGGATAGACACCAAAGACTGTTCCCCATGTCAATAATCTTCTGTTGACATTCTGGAAAGTACAACTCCATATGAGAGCTGCATGATCAGTGATGGCAATAATCTTTTCCCCTTCTATGTAGGGTTGGAATTTTATCAAACCATCTCTGAGTGCTAAAGCTTCTCTTTCTGTAGGTGAATAATTCCTTTGGGCTGACTTGGGAGTACGAGACCAATAGGCTATTACTCTTTCTACAAAAACAGTAGTGCTTTCAAATTCTTTTCCCCAATTTCCAGGAGGAGGCCATATCTCTTCCTTTGACACTGGATTGACCAATTGTAGCACAGGCTGGTAGTTATCAAAAGCTGTCTTAAGCTTTTCATAAGCCTTGGTACCCTTGAGGTCACATATTTTAATTGGCTGAACTTGTTGTAGGATGGCTGAAATGCCTACATCACAAGCATCAGAGTATACATGATATCCTAGTCCAGGTATTGCATAAGCTCTGACTGGAGCACTAACTAAGGCAGTTTTGGCCAATTCAAAAACTTCACATTGGTTTTCACCCCATTCCCATGATGAACCTTTCTTTAAGAGTTCAAATAAGGGGACTACTATCCAAGCATAAAAAGGAATGTAAGAATAAAAATAAACCATCATCCCTAAAAAGGTCTGTAATTCATGGACATTTTTTGGTTCAGATAATTACTTAATAGCACCCAATTTTTCCTTGTGAGTAGACAGTCCTAACCTGGATACCTTTTCCCCATTAACAAGAGGGACTGATATGCTAGATAACACTTGCTTGGTGCCAAAATTATTCCTGACTTTTCAATGGCTCTAAAGACTTGGCTCAAGTGCTTCAAGTGCTCATCAAAGGTGGGGGAATAAATGACAATGTCATCAATGTAGACCAGGGCAAATAGCCATAAAAAGGGTGCAAGGACTCCTTGCATGACTCTTTGGAAAATGGCAGGACCATTCCTATACCCAAAAGGCATGCGTCTGAATTGGTATAATCCTCTATGGGTCCTGAAGGCTGTTTTCTCTTTATCTTTTTCAGACATTACAAGCTGAGTGAAGCCAGATAATGTATCTAAGGTAGAGAGCCAACGAGAACCAGTTAGGGCTTGTAAAATGCTATCTTGTCTAGGCAAAGGGAATTCATCAGAAACAACAATCTCATTGAGCTTCCTATAGTCTATACACATTCTAGGTTTCCCATTGTGATAGGCTATTAGAGCTGGGAAACCCCATGGACTGTTTGATGATTCAATGACTCCAAGATTGAGGCAAGTATCCATATGCTGATTAATAACTTCCCTCTTAGCAGGTGAGGCATTATAAGGTAGAAGAGAAATTTCTTTAACAATGGGTCGAAGCTTGATTTCAACCTTAGCATTATAATTTCCCAACCTGCCATTAAGACCAAATACATTCTTGTGTGAAAGTATGACATTCTGAAGAGCTTCCCTATCAGACTCACTCAGCTTTGGTGAGTAGTCAAGCTTTTCTAACAGCTGCTTCTCAGAAACTACTTCTGTAGGCACTTCCTGAGTTTTTGGTCCACCCTGAACTTCTTCTCCTTCAGCTTCAGATGTTACGACAGCTGCAGGGTTTCCAGATTTCATATTCTGTTGAGCCAGGGCTCTAATTAATCTGGCATATCCTGTGCAAGCCTGCAATTGCTGCTGATCCATTTTTTCAGTCCTGTGAAGCCAGTTATTTGGATTTCTGGCCTGACCTAGGAGCTCTCCTTGATGAATGGTAACAGGTTGTGAAGAGAAATTACAGACATGTAATTTAAAGTTATTATGAGACACTATTGCATCTGCAATCCCATAAAAATCTTCTGGTCCTCTGTTGAAATGAAGAATCTTTTTATCAAGGACCTCACTACTGTTACCAGGAAAGCTAATAGATATAGGAACTAAAATAGCTGATTCAGGAGGAATAGTTACAGGATAAAGGGCCCTGACACTAGGGTCAGCTATACATGCTCTTTTCTTAGCTCTTGACTTTTTAAGGTGTCTGTGGGCCTTAAATTTAGATATCAAGGATACTATATTGGGAAGAGCTTTGATTTTAAAAGCATGACCATTCTCATCCTTTAATAGAGTTCTGACTGAATTCTCAATCTTAGTTTTCCATCCTGTGTCTCCAAACATTAAGAAACTCTCTGGACCTTCTCTGATTAAGGAGATTGAGTATTGGTCTGTGAAATCATTTCCCAGGATAGTTAGAGTGGCCATTCCTTTGATGACATATGCTTCAACTTCAATCTAGACAGGGCCAAATTCAGAATCAAAGTATATTGGAACAGTGACATATCCTAAAATTTTAGAAGAGCTAGTAACTTGGATTAAGTTGATTTTCTGACCTATTGTAAAGCCCACAATACCATGCTCTGATTTACTCGGCAGTACCGACCGACCGACCCTTACCCATATCAACCCTTACCAGTGTGTGGCCTTGGCTCGGTACATTTGGTTCATCATTTGGTTCACTTTCCTCATCCCATCCCCTCTATCCTTTGTCATTCTGTTATTCCCTGTCCTTCCCCTTGCCTGCTTACCTTCAGGACATTCACTCTTTGTTGTCATTTGGCAGTGGCCCTATTGTTTTATGTTCTGCCACTCTCATTGTTCTATTCTCACTCACTCTTTTGTCCTCGGCCATACTTTATTGTTCTATTGTTGTCCACATTCCTTGTTCTATTCCTGATCATTGTAGACAATACCTCCACATGATTCTTCATACCTTATTATTCTCCATTCCTTGTGCCACTCTGTTCCACATCTCACTTATTAGCCTATATAAGTAGCCAATGTATGTAGATGGTTCTTCATTCTGGAAATCAACTAGGTTTACGCCTTCTTATCCTCTCTTCTCCTGTCCCAAGTCCTTTGCCTAGGCCGACACTCTCGGCACTCTCCCGGGTATCCCTCTGTCCTAAATTGGTGGCACACATGGGAAGTAGGGCGCAACGCATGAGCACGTTGAAGCCATGCCACTATTCCCAGCCTGCAGGACTTGGCCACTCCTCGGCATTTCCGGAGCCTGACACCTATCTTAATTTTAGGTGGGTTCTCCATGCTACTAAGAGCATTCTGAGATATGAGAGTAATATCTGATCCAGAATCTGCTACTAGAGCTTGTGGATTCTTTCCATACTCTCCTAACCAAACATTTGTGATAGTGGCTGATGATCCCAAGAAAGCACAACCTGCAGATCTTGACATCATTCTCTTGAGTTTAATCAAAGAGTTTGGTGCCTAACTTGTAAATCTAGAGCTTCTCAAGAAAGCCATTATTGTTTTTGATTCCTTCAGTAACCTTCTTCTCTCTTTGTGAGTCATAGGAGTAAAGTTCTCCTTAGAAGATTCAGATGGATCATCACCAGATGTTTTGTTAGATCCCCCCAGTCAGGACTTACTCTCCAGAAGACTCATTGCTGGTTTGGACAACTGGCAATGTGCTTCAACAGGCTGAGGGCTTCCTGAAAATCCAATTGAGATTATTTAAGTTCCTCTTCAGTCTAGGAGGTTAAACTATTCACATGTACAGGGATTGAATCTATGTCTTCTTCTTCAATTTCATAAAGAGATTCATATAAATCCTCATAGGCTATTTCCTATTTCAGCATCTGTCTCCTCTGTTGAAGGAAACATATGGCGAGCATGAGCAGGGCAAGTTTCAGATTTGGAATATCTACACTCATTATCCCAATGCTTGTGGCTGCCACAATGCCTGCAAGGTCTGGCCCATTTTACTTCTGGAGTAGGCTTCTTATAAAAATTAGAGTCATCCTTAGGGAATCAAGGAGGGCCAATATTAGATGACCATCCAACCAGATGAGTCCTAGCATCTCTAAAATTAGATCCTCTAGGTTCAAATCTAGGTTTGGAATGAGGCAAGGCATTCTCTAAATTCCTAAGTCATCTTTCAACACTGTCTCCAGAAGTAAATATAGGATGTGACAATGATTCTTAATGATACTTGATAGCAGACTGGAATTCAACAGTGGTAGTATACCTATGGGCATCAATGACAGTATGCCAATAAGGTGGGGCTCTATTCATAACTTCCATTATAAGTTCTGAGTCTGACAGATGACTGACCAGTCTCAACAACTCAGCCTTTCTCACATAATACTCACTAGGAGTCTCACTTGAGTGACCAGGTTCTCTGAAAGTTACATGGTTTGCCCTTGCTTTCTGTCTATCAAGCCAAGCTCTGTTCATGTAATAAGTGGCTATCACATCTCTGATAGTTTTCCAATCTTGAGTGGCATTCTGACGATAGGCCAATGGCAGAGAAAAGAACCATCTCTCTGCTCCCTTTCTCAGTCTTAGAGGTATTATCCCTCCTAACTGTTTAAAGACTAAGGAAGAGTGTTCTGCTAAGTGATTTACTTTCAGAATCCATTGAGCCAATGTATCTGGATTACCATCCCATTTAGGAACTAGATCAGATCGCAATTTGTTGCCAAAGTATGCTTCAATTCTGTTTTAACTAGAGAGGGGATCTTGTCCAACTCTGCCTGCTTTTAGACCATCCTCCCAGTCTGGATTACTACCATTACCTCCACCACCTCCACTATTAGGAGGACCTGAACTAGGAGAACCTGGAGCACCTGGTCTACCTGGTTGATTACTTCTACCTCCTGGAGGGAAGTTTGGCAATCTAGGTGGATAGGGATTAGGAGAGGCCAGGAGACTAGAAGGGTCCTGATATAGGTAAGGGTCAGTCTGTCAGTACTGCTAAGTAAATCAGAGCATGGTATTAGTCATGACAGCCAAGCCGAGACTGGCATACCAAGTGACTTGCATGTGGCTTGGACACTTGTGCATAGATGTAAACTGACTGCTCAGTTGGCACTGTCAAATTACTGGAATCTCAGTATATATATTGACAATCTCACCCTATAGAATCACAAGGATGTCACCCACCCTTGGCGTCAAGCAGGAAAATCAACTACTTAACTAAGACTAATACAGGAAAATTAACTGTACTAATCCCTGTCACTGGAAAATCAACAGATGACTAAGAAAAGAGTCACACAAGTCACACATACTGGTAGGATAGAAGCTGATGTATATTGTTCTTTTTGAGAGGCAGTATGTCCTCCTTTTATACCATATTTACAGTAGGGCAAGAACTTCTATCTATTAATGGACATGGAAGGTTGTAAAACATTCTATAAGGTTCCTAGCCAATTAACTTTCAGTACCTGACTATGAGTCATTTCCTTGCATAGCCTTGATCATGCACAGACCATGTACACAGCCTTTATACCTTTATGTACATTATTTTGGTCTATTTACACTGGTTATATGTCAAGTACACATACCAAATACCTGGTAATTTGGCAGTGCTGACTGAACAGTCAGTCTATGTCTATGCACTAGTGTCCAAGCTGCATACAAGTCACTTGGTGCGCCAGTCTTGGCTCAGCACATCCACCATCTGCATTCCTCATTTCTATCCTTCGTCCACTCTTACCCACTTACCATCCATTAATCCTGCCATGTCCGCTCCTTAATCCTCATCCCACCTCACCTCAGGACATCCTGTCCTTTTTTTATCCTTTGCCACAACCCTATTGTTTTATGGTCGAGTACTCCCTATTGTCCTATCCTTGGCCACATTCCTATTATTCTATTTCCATTGTCCTATCCCTGTTTACATTCCTTCATTCTAATTTTACTTGTTGTAGACAATACCCTCATATACTCTGTATACCTTATTGTCCCACATTCCTTATTCCACATGTCACTTCTTAACCTATATAAGTAGGACATGCATGTACATACTTCCTCATTCTGGGTATCAACTAGGCTTAGGCCCCTTACCTCCCCCTCCTCCTGTAAAGTCCTCTACTTGGGCCAGCACCTTTGAGACTCTCCAATTATCTCCTCTGTTCCAAATTAGTGGCATGTATGGAAAGTAGGACACAATGCACGAGTATGTTGAAGCCAAAGCCACTACTTTTGGCCTGCAGGACTTGGCCACTCTCCACCTGTATCTTCAGCATTACTGAAGCTTGACACTATGTCAAGCCTTGCATAGCCCCATACCTGTGCTAAAATAGCTAGCATAGCCATGAAGCAGTACTATTGCAATGGGCACAGCATTGTGCCTAGGCACTTGGTAACCAATTCAAACTCCACACTGAGTTTGAATAATTACTGGTTTTGGATATGATTAGCAAACTCAGCTGAGTTTGTGGACTCTTGTGGATACTGTAGTTGGGCATCAACAAATTAAAGGGCCTTTAGCCTCGAAAAAGATCAGGAAAAATAGGAGAAAAATATAGTGAATTTGAGGCTATTAGATACTACATTTACATACCCAAAGACTAATTTTTATGCCACAGTTTTAGTGACAAAAAGCAAAATTAAGCGAAATTTATAGAAGAAAATGGCACCATTGGGTGCTTTTTTTAGACTAGGCCTAGAAAGCCATAATCCCCTACACCTTCCCCATTCATTATCTATTGATCCCACCCCATCTACTCCTTATTCTTTGGCCTGCCTTACCTTGGGACATTCTGTCCTTGTTTTATCCTTGGCCATGACTGTTGGGGATTTGGGAATGTCCCCTATCATTTCTGGTCATTTTTTGGAGCTTAATCAGTCTGCATATGTCCAAACCTCTTCTAACAAAAATATTCACTTAAAACTGCCATATCTTGGCAACAAAAAATATAATAATATTTTTGGCAGGCCAATCAAGAGTGAATACCTCTTGTAATTAACTCTTGATTTGCAAGAAGATTGAGCCAACGGATAATCATAAAAATATGTATATTTTCACCTATCTATGTATGGATCTGCAAGCCACAACAACTATGGAACCAATATTCAAAACTGTCAAGCGTCGGGTACTGACGGACTTCGGTACTGCCAAGGGGTGTTGACGAAAGGTCAGGTGGACTATGGCCAAGTCCTGCAGGCCAAGAGTAGTGGCGTTGGCTTCAACGTACTCGTGCGTTGTGCCCTACTTGCCATGCATGCCACTGTATTTGCAACAGACAGATACTTGGGGGGATGCTGAGGATGCTGGCCCGAGTCGAGGACTTAACAGAAGAGAAGAAGGTAGAAGGGCCTAAGCCTAGTCGATACCCAGAATGAGGAAGTATGTACATGCATGTCCTACTTATATAGGTTAAGAAGCACCATGTGGAATAAGGAATGTGGGACAACAAGATATGCAGAGCATGTGGTTATGGTCCACAACAAATAAAATTAGAATAAGGAATGCAACGCAGGGATAAGACAATAAAAGACAGGATAATAGAATGTGTCCAAAGATAGGACAATAGGAGGTGCCAGACTATAAGACGAGGCTGGTTAACCAAGGATAATACAAGGAGAGAAAGTGCTGAGGTAGGAGAGATTGGAGGGTGAGGGCGAGGAGTGTGCCTGGCAGATGAGCGCGACCGGTGTTCCAGGTGCCATGTGTGTGGTTGAAGGACATTGGGTGGTGGATGTAGAATGGTTGTTCAGTCGTTATTGCCGAGCGGGCGGGCCTCAGTGCATGGATGTGACAAAAACCTATGAAAAAGGCTCTAATTTTCTGGCTCAAGTTCTCAGTCCACAATGTACAACAAATTCCTGGACTTATATAATACTAATTACATAAATGGTCAGTCCAGAAGCATGGCTTACATAATATTAATATTTCGTGACATGACCAGTCACAAAAGTACCAGTCATGGGAATATTATATTTCTTTATTGTAAAAGTAGATACAATGGTGACATAATGACTCCTTAGGCTTCCAAAGCATTCCAATACTTTCCAAACACCTCCACAAGCTTCATGAAGGTATTGCCTTATCAGGAGATTACATAATTAGCTTAGAATTAGTATAAAAGAAGCTAGTTATGTAGTGTAAAATAACAATCATTTTTCACCCATCTTAATCCACAGGATTAAATAAGTGCCAGTAGCACTCTTATAAGTGGACCAAAGTCTGCTTAGGTAACTGGTCTGAAGACCGGAAGCCACACTCAACAATGGGTCCAAAGACCTGTTGAATAAGGTTTGTTCTGAAGAGTGAACCTTAACCTTGCTACCAAAGTGGCAGGCTACCCCTTTAAAAACTAAAGTCAGATAAAAAATAGAAAAGTGGAAATAAACCTAAACCAGTCTAGAACTAATAGTTCAACACTCTTAAACTATTAATTCTATATGTAACAAACAAGATGCCTGACAAGACCCCCCTTAAATATTCTCTTTAGACAAATGACCCAGATCAGAATCAATAAAGACATTTTGCATGGCTATGTGAGATTTCATTCAATCTTTATTGCAATACTCTTGTGATAACAGATTACATGAATCTCCAGAGTATAATTTCTTAATTGGGTTCTCCATAAAAATAGCCCATGCAGGTGTATTTTGTTGTCCTCCTGTATCTTTTGGAGAACTTGACTTGCCTTGGTTCATACCAAAGTTTTGTCACAGCTTCTCGGGTTCCAAAACAATGATGGTATTGTTTTATAGTTGGTTACTTCCTATTGTCCTATTCTTGGCCATATCTCTATTGTCCTGTTTCATTGTTCTATTCTCATTTACATTCCTTCATTCTATTCTTGATCATTGTGGACAATACCCCCATATGCTCTGCATACCTTATTCTTCTACATTCCTTATTCTACATCTCACTTCTTAACCTATGCATGTACGTGCTTCCTCATTCTGGGTATCAACTAGGCTTAGGCCCCTTTACCTTTCTTCCCTGTTAAAGTCCCCTACTCGGGCCAACACCCTCAGCACTCCCAAGTTCCTCCTCTGTCCCAAATTGGTGGCATGCATGGAGAGTAGGGTACAACACACCAGTATGTTGAAGCCAAAGCCACTACTACCGGTCCACAGGACTTGGCTGATCCTTCGGTATTACCAAACCCTGACAGAATGGGGAATCCTCCAATAGATATGAAGGGACATCAAACCAGGATCAGTATAATGGATTCCAAACCTCTCTCACTCAGAAAATAATCCAACAAATCAGTCTTAAATTGACTACCAAAAAATATAATAATTTTTTGGATGGCCATTTAAGAGTGAATTACTCAAAGTAATTAACTCTTAAACTATCAAGCTCCTCAAGCCCTAGGAAATCCTCCAAAAACATGTATATTTTTCGCTTATTTCTATTTGGACCCACAAGGACCCACAGCCAGGCACCAAACATTTACACATGGAAAATGGTGCCAAACTGCTAGTTCAGGCTCTCAAGACTAAATTGTACAACAAATTCCTGGGTTTTATAATAACTATTACACATTAGGTCAGCCCAGAAGCTCGGCTCACTTACTATTAATATTTCATGAGTTGACCACCACCAGCCATGGGAATATGACTCATTTGTGACTACAGGGTAACTTGTAACTGCCACAGGCTTCTAGGACCTTCCATTCCTTTCCACACCCTTCCACTAATTTCAGGAAGGTCTTGCCTTATGGGGGAGTTACATAATCAGCTTAGAATCAGTATATATAGAGACTAGTTCTGTAGCATAAAAGTAACTTAACAATCTATCTTACTATCGCCCATAGTCCATTGGATTATCTTGTGCATCAAGCACCCTTAGGTACATTGATCCGGAGATCAGTGCTACCCACTCTGGTACATTGGTCTGAAGGCCAGTGCCACTTTCTCATAGGTATGTTGATCTGAAGGTCAGTGCCTCCCTCTCTTGAGTACATTGATCCAAAGGTCAGTACTTGATAAAGGGTTCTCGATTAAAACATAAAAGGTATGCAAAAACACAGTAAAAGAACTAAATCAGATTTATAGAACATCTGTGGAAATAATCCTAGGCAAGGGTAGACTAATAGTTCACATACACAAACTATTATTCCTATACATAATTGAAAAGGCACCTAGGCCCCCTCTAAACAATTCTGTTTGGACATCAACTGGACAGGCATCCACTTGCCATCATCTTGTTGGAAAACTTGATTAGGCTTTCTTCACACCAAAGTTTTGTCACGGTTCTTGGGTTACCTCATTTATGGTTCCAAAACATCAAGGTTGTTGCACATTGTCTCGATCCAGGTATTGGTACGATGAGTTTCTGGAGTTTTTGTCTGAAATAGGAAAGTGCAATGCCTGGTGCTTAACCTTCGGTTCAGTGCAGAAGGGAGTTTTGATGTTATCTTGAGGTTTAGTGAGAGTGGGAATGTAGAAATGTAATCTCTACTTGTCTATTCTTTAGGTAGATACATCCAACTATTTATATGAAAGAAAACCTGTGTTACTAGAGAACTTCATATAGCGATCCATTCTGATATGGTCGGGTACGTGATGGATCGTAGGTACATAGGCAAAGAAAAGATTTGAGCCGTGCCCTGGAAAAAAGATAGAAAGATTTCAAGGAAAAACATTCATTATTAAAACTGCTTGTCCATCAATGATATCCCTTCCATCAGCCCTGAAGGGCAGTTTGATCCTTGGGTCAGGCACCAGACCATGTAGGTGGTACTCGTCCATAATCATCCCTAAAATCACAGAAATATTTCTGTAGCTTCTTTATATTGTCTGTAAAGCCTGTAATAATTTGCGCTTTGAGGGGAATAGAATTGGGGGAGATATTCGAGTTTTAGTGCTGAAGTGAACAGAAAAATATATATAACCACTCAAAAATTCCATTGGTTCTAACACATTGTGGGTCCACACTTTGATAGATGAAAATATAGATGTTTTTATAGGTTTCTGTAGGCTCAATCCTTTTGATAATTAAGAGTTAATTACCATATTTACTAGAGGTAATTCACTTTTAATTGGCCAGCCAAAAATATTATAATATTTTTAGTGTCAAGACATGACTGATTTAAGAGGAATTTTCTTGAGAGAAGAGGTTTGGATTCCGCAGGCTGATTTGGTTCAGAAGATTGACTAGAGACAATAGGGAACATTCCCTGATCCCCAACACCCTCTAAACAACTCTTTTTAGACAACAACTTAGATTGGCATTAACTTGCTACATCTTGTCAAAAAACTTGATTAGGCTTTGCTCATACCAAAGTTTTGTCACACTTCTTGGGTTACATTATATAATTTCAAAACACCCAATAGTTGAGCAGTAGCCATAATGAGTCAAGTTATATGAAAGGTGCAAATTTTTCTTTATACTCAACACTGGCAGTTTGTGAAAAACCTTTCATGACAAGATGGGCCTTATGATTAGTAATATTTCCCTGTGTATTATGTTTAGTAAGGTAAACCCATTTGCATTGTATTGGATGTCTTCCTTCTGGCAGCTCTGTTAACTCCTAACTACCACCTTTTTTCAGAATCCACATCTCCTCCAGTAGTTCTAGAACTGGGGTTAGTCATGACTAACTGTCTAAAAAAATTTTTTTCTTTTGATCATTTTGTTAGAAATAACAATCCAATATGCTGGCAAATTCCAAGTGCTAAGACATCCTTTATTCTTTTTCAAATTTATTTTGTTATTGAAAGACAAAATTGTATTTTGTCTAACTTTTATTGTTTAGATATTTGTAGCAGTCAAAAGACAAATATGTAGTTATAGGCCACCCTTAATACAGGTAGCTCCTCAGTTGAAATACTTGCACTTTCAACTGAGTACTCATATATCTTAGTGAACTTACACCAAATCAATATATTTTAACTTGAACAGATTTTACATGATGATTTTGGTTGTAAGGCATATCACATTGGTTCAAATTGATTTTCAAACAGAATAGCTGTGATATGACTGAATGCTCATAATTTTCTTTCCACTCACATGAATAGAAGCAAATTAGATGCACCTTATGTACTTGTTAAATCCATGTGTCAGGTGCTTAAAAGATACTTCTGGAAGGATTCCATAGGTTTCCGAAGGGTTCCATGGAGGGTGTCAAGGGTTGGATTTGCAGGTGGGAATGGAAGGACAGGAAGTGCTAGGGACTCAGGATGGGGGTCGATCATGGTATTGAGTCAGACAACTAGTCGTTCAGCTGTTTGAAGTCAGAGGGACTTGGCTTCAACTTATGTGTTGTGCCCTCCTTGATCATCTGTCCCTAATTTTGAAAAGTCGGAAAAGCAAAAGGACTAAGTTGGAAAACTACCGGAACTGAATCAGAACTTAGGATGCATATTCAGTAGATATTCATACTGGCAAATAGTCCAGTCACCTGGGGGGTTATATACATGTAGCTACTCCTTGTATTATCTATTTGCCAATTAAAAGACAAAGGAGAGAAGGGAATACAAGAGGCCAATAAAAAGGTGAGAACAAGGGAGTGAGGTATGTGGTGATCTTGCAAGTCACCTATCTGGAGAGCAGAACCTTGGTCACAGAATTGCAGAGGGTCAGGATTGCAGAACTTTTTGATTGTTATGATGGAACCACAGGAAGAGGTTGAGAGTCCTGTTCTGGGTTTGGTGGTTGGAAAACTCTCAGAAAGGGTGTGGACAATTGGCAGGAATTAAAATGGTTTTACTAGGGCCATGACTCATGAGCCATAACAGTACTGCACGAGTGGTGGTTTGGTAATAGTGGAGGAATCTACACTCACACAACATAGGTCTATGGCCTAACCATATCATATTCAATCATAATAGCCAAAATTTGTTACAATTCATCACAATTATCAAAAATGTTATGGACATACTCATTCCCTTGATGGCAATTGCAATTCATAAATCTTGTAATGCATTACATTCACTTATAATATATTACAATTCATCCAAATGTTTGTATCCCAGCACCACTGGAAATCTGAATTTCATTGCATTCCAATTTGCTTCTCAAATTACAATTGTCTATTTTTCATTACAATTACCATTAACTGATATGACACTTCTAATTAGTATTCCAAAGAGATGAAAACTTGAACAACATAATTGACATGAGAGATGTCTACAAATGTTTGTCTAATATTTCTTATGCTTCAACTTCATGATCGGCTTCTTACCTGTTGCTGAGTCAGCCATCTTGGCTTTTGCTAATTTCAAATGCTTTGGTATAGGTGATGACTGTGGAGTCAAGTCACCTTCAAATGGCATTGTTGTTCTACTTGACACTGGGTCACTAGTTGCATCACATGATTGCTTGTTGGTAGCAGTGAGAGTATGAGCAGTGGGAGCAGGAGCAGTAGTGGCAGGAGCAGGAGCAGGAGCAGTGGAAGCTTGAGCAGCGGTGGTGGTGGCACTGGGAGTGGTTGTAGTAGGAGTGGTGGATATTTGACTGGCAGGATTAGAGGAAGCTTGACCAGCAGGAGCAGGAGCAGGATCAGTGAGAGTTTAAGTGGTGGGAGCACCCAGAGTAGGAGCAGGAGCAGGGGTGGTAGAAGCTTGAGCAGTGGTGGCAGGAACAATGGTAGCAGAAGCAGTGGCAGCAAGAGCAGTAGAAACTTGACAAGTGGGAGCAGGAGCACCAGGGATACTAGGGGCAGGAGCAGGAGCAGTGCCTTCTACCCCTCCAAATTTGCATTGAAGCTCAGGATTAATTGTTGTTTTGTCTATTGTCATTATCATCCTCCAAGCTGCTTTAAGCATCTTAAGGTCACTTTCTTTGTCTTCATGTCAAGCTGTAGGTACTGACGAACTTCAGGACTGCCGAGATGTCAGACAGGACAATGGCCAAGTCCTGCAGGCCTGGAGTAGTGGCATTAGCTTCAACATACTTGTGTGTTATACCCTACTTGCCATGCATGTAGGGAAATGCACGGGTCAGGCCAACCCACACGGGTCACTGGGTCGGGTGTCCTTGGGTGTGGGTGCAGGTCAAGCTGCGAGCACCCGTGACCCGGGCCCAACCTGGGGCGTCAACTCCAACACGAATGCAACTTATGTGTACATGCAGGCACCGACACAAACACGATGCCCCGAATGTGACGAAAACACCGTATGCGCACGCGACACCATGAATGTGACGAACGCGCCGTACGAGTTGTATACACCGTATGTGCCGTACACGTCATATGCGTTGTATGCGTTGTACGCGCCAGATGCGCTGTACATGTCATACGCACCGTGTGTGCCATATACACCACATGCGCCGTACATGTTGTATGCACCATATGCACCATATGTGCCGCATGCATGCGGGTGCAGCACCCACCCGACACCCGTGGACCCATGGGAAAAAACCCATGGGTTGACAGGTTTGGGTTTCCCATGGGTCGGGTGCGGGTCACCTACATTTGACCCATGGGTGACCCGTGCCATTCCCTATGTGCATGCCACCATTTTGCAACAGATGGATACTCGGGAGGATGCTGATAATGCTGGCCCAAGTGGAGGACTTTAACAGAGGAGAAGAAGATAGAAGGGCCTAAGCCTAGTTGATACCCAGAATGAGGAAATATGTACATGCATGCCCTACTTTTATAGGTTTAAGGAGCGACATGTGGAATAAGGAATGTGAGACAACAAGGTATGCAGAGCATGTGGTTACTGTCCACAACAAGTAAAATTAGAATGAAGGAATGGAAACAGGGATAGAACAATAAAAGATAGAATAATAGAAATGTGGCCAGGGATAGGACAATAGGAAGCGACCGACTATAAAACAATGTAGCCATGGCTGAGGATAATACAGGGACAGGAAGTCCCAAGGTGAGGCAGATCGAAGAATGAGGTGTGGTTGTGATGGGATTAATGGATGGTGATTGAGGTAAGGTGAATGAGGGGTGAGGATAAGAAATGTGGATGGTGGATGAGTCAAGCCAAAACCAGTGTACCAAGTGACTGGCATGTGGCTTGGATGTGGGGCATAGGCATAGTCTGATTTACTTGGTTAGCACTGCTGAAATACCGGATACTCAGTATGTGCACTTGACACTTCATCATCATGGTTGTTCTTGCTAATGCTGCCTCCCTGTAACCCAGGTACTTTCCTGATAACACATTAACAGTGCAAAAATAGCTATAATAAACATATGGTTGCCATCAGCACAATATGCTAGCAATCCACTTTGCATTAGTAGCATCTAGTTCATAATCATCACTGATGTCCAGATGCTCATTGAATGTAATGAGAATGTTATGGTAGAATTCAGCTAAAGTCTTGATCTTGATCTTCAAATTTTGATGTTGTGCTCAATGACTATTGTAGCTTGTTCAAAGCATGAGTATATATTTAAAAAACATGAAAAAAATACCATGATAGTAATATATATGATAGTACATGGTGCTGGAACTTTGAGTTTATGAACAATGCCTCTGGCTTTCTTCCTGCGGGTTATCTTCCCTCTGGTAGAGCTTGAGGGTCCAGTGAATATGTGCTAATAGAATTTAAGCAGGAGATGTCTCTGGAATAAGCCAGAGTAGAGGTTGGTCAGATTAAACTTTGATATATCATGTTATGGCTCATTCCCCTAGTAAAACTATTTTAATTCCTGCCAATCATCCACACCCTTTCCAGGAGTTTTCTGACCACCAAACCCAGAACAGGACTCTCAATGGCTTCTCACAGTTCCATTGCAACAATCCAGAAGTTCTACAATCCTGACCCTCTGCAATTCCATGACCAAGGTTCTGCTCTCCAGATAGGCAACTCACAAGATCACTACATACCTCACTCCCTTGTTCTCACCTTTCTATTGGCCCCTTGTATTCCCTTCTCTCCCTTGTCTTTTAATTGGCAAATAGATAATACAAGCAGTAGCTACATGTATATAACCCCCCAGTCGACTGGACTATTTGCCAGTATGAATATTGACTGAATTTTCCTAAGTTCCAATTTAGTTCTGGCACTTTTCCAACTTAGTCCTTTTGCTTTTCTAACTTTCCAAAATTAGGGACAAACAATCAAGGATGGTGCAACACATAAGTTGAAGCCAAGTCCCTCTGACTTCAAACAGCCAAACGACTAGTCATCTGACTCAATACTGCAATTGACCCCCACCCTAAGTCCCCAGCACTTCCCATCCTTCCATTCCCACCTGTGAATCCAACCCTTGACCTTCTTCGACTCCAGAACCTCGAGCCCCTCCACAAAACCCTTCTGAAACCCATGGAATCCTTCCAGAAGTATCTTTTAAGCACCTGACATGTGGATTTAACACATCATAGAGGAACATGGAATAGTGTTATAGCCCATACCTTCAACAAACCCACACTAACCCCCACAACCACCCGCTTCCAT
>QLPG01000701.1:0-13793 GCA_003314385.1 Gomphus sp. MG54 | reverse complement strand
TTCACTCTTAAATGGCCAGCCAAAATTATTATATTTTTTGGTAGTCAATTCAAGACTGGTTTGTTGAGTTATTTTCTGAGTGAGAGAGGTTTGTAATCCTTTATGCTGATCCTGGTCTGATGGCCCTTCATATCTACTAGAGAATTCCCCATTCCCCAACATCATCCCCCCTCCAAACCTCTATTCAAGTCAACATACATGCAATCTAATTTAAGGAGAAATAATCCCATAATTTCCTGGCTGGGCTCTATAAGATTCATATAACTGACCGAATAGTGCATTTGTTGGTATGTAGTGAGGATATCCTAGGTTTCTCTGGTTGTCAAATTTCTGAGAGACTGAAGGCTCCCATCTAATAAGTTAGAGGTTATGGTAACGAGGGCTGGTTTCCTGTCAAGCTTCAGGAATGCCGAGATGTCGGATAGGAACAGCCAAGTCCTACAGGCCAGGAGTAGTGGCTTTGGCTTCAATGTACTCATGCATTGTGCCCTACTCTTCCATGCATGCTACTGATTTGCAACAGACAGGGTACTCGGGAGGATGCTGATGAGGCCAGCCCAAGTAGAGGACTTAACAGAGGAGGAGAAGGTAGAAGGGCCTAAGCCTAGTCGATACCCAGAATGAGGAAATATATACATGCATGCCCTACTTATATAGGTTTAAGAAGCGACATGTGGAATAAGGAATGTGTGACAATAAGGTATGCAGAGCATGTGGGTATTGTCCACAATGAGTAAAATTAGAATGAAGGAATGTAAACAGGATAGAACAATAAAAGATAGAATAATATGAATGTGGCCAAGGATAAGACAATAGGGAGTGACCGACTATAAAACAATGGTTTTGACTGAGGATAAAACAAGGACAGGAAGTCCCGAGGTGGGGTGGATTGAAGGATGAGGAGTAGGCATAGTGGGATTAATGGATGGTGAGTGGCATAGAGTATGCGAGGGGTAATGGGCAAGGAATGTGGGTGGTGAATGTGCCGAGCCGAGACCAGCATACCAAGTGTTATGCATGTGGTGTGGACACTTGGACATGGACATAGGATGACTGCTTGGTCAGCACTGCCAAATTACAGGGACTTGGTACGCGTACTTGACATTTCCTTAGCATCCTCCTCCTCGGATAGTTTTCATTTTAGAGAGGTACTGACACCGTAACAGTGTGAGGTAGTAGATGGAGATGTTCACCAGTTATAGTACTCTCCTAGTAGTCAAGATAATCCAGAATGTATGTGCATATATGTGGGTAGCTGTCAAGCTATCAAACTTTAGTAATGCCAAGGATGCGGATGGGTAACAGCCAAGTCCTGTAGGCCAGAAGTAGTGGCTTTGGCTTCAATGTACTCGTGTGTTGCACCCTACTTGCCATGCATGCCATTAATTTGGGACAGAGGAGGTACTCGGGGGGTGCCAAAGTGCCAGCCCAAGTAGAGGACTTTACAGAGGAGAGGGAAGGTAAGGGGCCTAAGCCTAGTTGATACCCAGAATGAGGAAGTATGTACATGCATGCCCTACTTATATAGGTTTAAGAAGCAACATGTGGAATAAGGAATGTGGGACAATAAGATATGCAGAGCATGTGGGTATTGTCCACAACAAGTAAAATTAGAATGAAGGAATCTAAACAGGGATAGAACAATAAAAGATGGAATAATAAGGAATGTGGCCAAGGATACAGTCGCGGACACTCAAAGTCCGCCTTTTTGAATCCGAGAGAATGGCTCATGTAAATATTTTAATTTTTAAAGAATCAGACTCACACTATGAAATGGAGTTGATTTAGCATTTTTTTGGATTTTTACCGATTTTTTTAGGGGGTGGCCAAATTTTGAGACCAAATTTCATGTATATCTTGCTGATGTAAGTGAGGTTGGCGCCCAACCTCGCTTATATCAGCTGTCTCCACCAGCGCAGTGTGCATCATATTCATGTCACATTCAGGTCACATGAAACAGACATGTCAACAATAATGTGTCTCTGAGAAGGGACATGCACAGGTACATTTATTATATAACAAAAGTCATGTACTAGAATAGATAATTAATCAATTTCCAAAACATCTTTGCCCCCTATTTTTTTTATCCTCTATTTAGAATCAAGTATCTATAGTCCAACAATTCCAAGAAATCTGAGCCTCCAAAACTGAAGGTCTATAATATTATTCCTCTGCCTGTACTTTTACCTCTTCCAAAGCCTTCATGGCTTTCTCTGAGACACTCCTATGACACTTCTGTTTTCTGACAACCCATGCTGCAGCCTAGCCTGTTAGCCCATTTCTGTAGGCATCAATAAATCTCCAAGACCGATTGATAAATCTCTGAATGACTTCTGGAGGGCAGGAATCAAGAACCTCAAAAGCTTTCTCTTTTGCTACAGTAAAATTTGCTTTTGGTTTCTCCTGATATCTGTATTTACACCATCCCCAGTACTTAGCCATTTAATTAGCTGATTGTTAAGTCCGCGTGTCAGGCGCTTAGCTAGCACTTCCGAAGGGGTTATCCGATCGATGTGAAGGTCCGTGACGGGGCCGAGGACCGAGGTGGGAGTCGGACGGACTACGGATGGGGGGCGGAAGCGCCGGGAATTTAGGGTAGGTCACGGAATGGTTCAATCCGGTTACTGAGGTGTTCGAGGTCGAAGGGACTTGGCTTCAACTTATGTGTTGCGCCCTCCTCGATCGTCTGTCCCTAATTTCGGAAGGGAGGCGGGGTTTACCGGAAATGAATCGGAAACTGGGGGGGGAACTAATTCGATATTCGTACTAGCGAACAGTCCAGTCGACTGTGAAACTATATACATGTAACACTCTTTGTACTATCCTTTAGCCGGTCATAAAACAAGGAGAAAGGTAGTACAAGGGGTTAATATAAAGAGAGAACAAGGGAGTGAGGTACGCGATAGTCTTGCGTGTCGGTTATCAAAGTATTGAGTCCTCGGTCGGGAGCGGACTCGGGAACAGTGTCTCGGTCGCGGTGTCTCGGATGGGCGTGACGGGGACGGGATCCACGGAAAAGGTCTTTCGTCCTTTTCGGTCGGAAGGTCTCGGAAGCGGGTGGTTGTGGGGGTTAGTGTGGTTCTGTTGAGGGTATGGGCTATAACACTGATGATCTTTATAACACATGATATTGGACTTGCCATTTCAATTGGGTTCAATTCACAGTGAAATTTTGGCAAGAAAATACACTCATAAACCATAGCTTGTGAGCTTTCCCTGGTCTCTGAAAGCTTTCTTATAACACCTTTGGGTCCTGGCTGATTTACTCATCACAGATGGTCCCTTCTTATACTCCTTGGGTCATTCTGCTTGCAACTTCAATATCTTCAAGCATTCTTTTAGCAAGTAAATCCATACCTGTCTTTATCTTCTCCATTCTCAATAACTCCTTCTGTATTCTAGAGGGCATCCAGTCAAGATCACTAGGTTCATCATCTTTGATCATGGGCACCCATAGCATTGGCTAGATCCAGTGAGTGAAACCCTGACCATTCTTCCAATGCCTCATCTTCTTCATCATCATCCAGATCAGTGTAATGCTTATCCTCATGTTGTAAGCTTGTTTTCATTGACTCAAAATGGATGAGGAGCTCAAGGTCATTACCATTCTCATCCAATTCAGATTCAAATCTATTGCCTTCAGGACTTGGGGCAGAGGATCAAGGTAGAGTGGGGTTATGAGATGATTCTCTAGGGTCTGGAGATGCTTTGGGCTGGTTCCAAAGTCCAGATAAGTTCCTAGATTGCTTCTGTTTCTTAGATTTTTGGCCAGGCATGATGTTGCTGTAATTAGAGTTTCAGAGTTTAATTATGAAATAATGTGTTGTTGAATGTTGATTTTTTTACGGAATCATATTTGCATACTTAAAAGGAAGCGTTTGGCAATTTTTCAAGATTTTAGGACAAGATTTAGGGGGGTGGCCAATTTTTGGAGGTCAAAATGGAAAAATTGCTGAAATCAAGGAATTGGCTTGTGAAAATATCATTGTAATAATTCTAAAACATCCATTCTATACTAAAAAAGGTATCCCGGTAAATTCCGGAGCTTTAGAAATGGGTCACCAAAATAAGTGGACTTTGAGTGTCCGCAACTGTAGGACAATAGGGAGTGCCTGTTACATACCATTGCAATGGTTGGTGAATACATGTAACAAGTTGCTGTTTAAATAGTGCCCACAGACTAATGCCAGATAACCTGGCATAGTGGCCTTTTGGCCCAGTTGAAAGAACACATCACTGTGGGAATTTGTTGCCTTTTACAGTGCCCGACTATAAAACAATAGGGTTGAGGCCAAGGATAGAACAAGGACAGGATGTCCTGAGGTGAGGCGGTGTCAAGTACACATACCAAGGATCCGGTAACTCAGTGGTACCAACTAAAATACTCCATTAGTAACCAAGTACGAACCACTCGATGAGTTGTTCTCAGCTAGATGCACGTATCGGTCACATTCCTCATTCCCATCCCATGCCTACTCCTCACCCCTCAGTCCATTTCACCTCGGGACTTCCTGCCCTTGTGTTATCCTCGGCTACAGCCTTGTTTTATAATCGGGCATTTCCTATTGTCCTATCCTAGGGCACATCCTATTATTCTGTCCTTTATTGTTTTATCCCCGTCTTACATTCCTTATTCTAATTTTACTCGCTGTGGACAATAACCACATGCTCTGCATACCTTATTGTTCCACATTCCTTATTCCACATGTCGCTTCTTAACCTATATAAGTAGGACATGCATGTACATATTTCCTCATTCTGGGTATCAACTAGGCTTAGGCCCTTCTACCTTCTTCTCTTCTGTTAAGTCCTCGACTCGGACCGGCATCCTCAGCATCCCCCCGAGTATCTGTCTGTTGCAAATACAGTGGCACGCATGGCAAGTAGGGCACAACGCACGAGTATGTTGAAGCCAACGCCACTACTCTTGGCCTGCAGGACTTGGCCATAGTCCGCCTGACCTTTTGCCAACACCCCTCGGCAGTACCGAAGTCCGTTAGTAACCCGATGCTTGACAGGTGGGTCGAGGATTAAGGAGCAGATGGGGTGAGATTAATGGATGGTGAATGAGGTAAAGCAAATGAGGAATGGGGATGAGGAATGTAGATGGCAGATGTGCCGAGCCAAGACTGGCATACAAAGTGATTTGCATGCAGCATGGGCACTTGTATGTAGACATAGGATGACTGTCTGGTCAGCACTGCCAAATCATCGGAATCTCGGTACATGTACTAGACAGTAGCATACCTGCTTCCCCCTCATTTACCACAAATTCATCCTCCTCCTCATCATCAGGATATTCCAAGTGAGTATGGTGATTTATGCTCCAGTTATCCACTTGAGCTCTTTTGAGGTGGGTCCATCTCCAAGATGTGTGAGGATTTTCTTGGGAGACTTCTTTGGCTTTCAAGGTCCAAGCGGTAAGCTTCCGGCCTAATTGTTGCCACATTTCTACCCAGTTGAATATTTCTCTCTGGTCATTCAGAACCTTCAGTATATTAAGGGATAAGCAATAGACAGGAGGAAATTTAAGGTGTATCATCCCTAGCTCTTGTAGTTTTTCCTTGGGTATGATAAGGGGCATAGTAGGGTGTCCTGGCTCCCAATCTGTACCAGCTGCTACTATTTCTCTGATCTTCATATGGGTCTATTCCCAGATAGCATCCACAAATTTGGGCTTGAGGACTGGGACCTTGTGGTCAAAGATCCTGTAATGTGTGAAGTCTTGAGAGGTAGGTGAATAAAAGTTGAAGTCGAACACAGGTCCTCCTTCATACTTGGCTGGCATGTAGATAGGCAATTGATGGAAATGGTCTTCCACTCGGACAATTTGGTAGTTGGCTGATGTGATCTGGATGGGTGCATATATAATAGAAGTTGATTCAATTGACTGGGGATTAAAAAGCTGCTGAGGATTCCTAGGAATGATGAATTTTTTTCTGGGTTTAAGGACTTATACCAATTTTTTTTGATTCTTTTATAAATATTTTTCTGGGATTCTAGCTGACTGGGGTATATGGTAGAACATGATTCAATGTTCTAGTATTTTTGGTTGACAACTTTTTTGGATTCATCCCATTCCCTTAGAATCCGGGGTGCATTCTTGAGTTGCCTCCTAGTTAGCCACTCATTGCAGCTAGAATCATAGTCCTTGAATTTGATCAGAAATTCCTCAATTTTCTGGCCATTTTGGGCTGCTCTCCACCTGGATCTGAGGATTGTTTCAACCTCATATTCAGGGACCTTGGAGAAGTCTGCCCTGCCCAGTCATTTGCTTGGACAAATGCCAAACTTATCTGGGGACATGTGATATTTTTCCAGATGTGCAATATTAATCACTGGGTGAATTCTGTAAGATGCTGGCATTCTGAGTCGGTAATTTATGGGGCCTTTCTTCTCTAGGGTCTCAAAAAATCCATCATACTTCATTTGTAATTTCCTGCCCAGTCCCTTTTTGTTTCTGAGCATGTCCAGGGAGTGTGGGTCTATGAGCACCCAGTCGCCTTCTTCAAACTTGATTTCTAAGTGACCTTCATTGTAAATTTTTTGTTGAACCATTTGAGCAAACAATAGGGATTCCTTAGCCCTAGATCTATAAGTTTCAAATTTTTCTAGGAATTCTTGAGCTTTGAAACTTTCCAAAACATCTGGGTCATCAGGTGTATGTCCTTGGTGCCCTGTCTCAGGCCTATCTACCATCTCACTTGGCTGGTGAAAGACAGTTTCTCCTGTTGTAGGGTGGAATCTATAGAGTAAGAATACTGGACTAAATCCAGTCAATGTATGTGGGGTGGTATTATAGCCTAAGGCGAATTGTCTCAGGTATGTATGCCAGTCATCTAGTTCTAGGCTGACATATGTTCTAAGGGCCGTTTCCAGAATTTGGTTCATTATTTCAGTTTGGCCATTTGCCTGAGGATGATGAGTAGTAGTAAGTGCTCTTTTAACACCTAAAAGTCCAGTAACCTCTTTCTAAAACATTCCAGTCCACTGGGAGTCTCGGTCAGTGATTATTTGTCTTGGAAGTCCATATATGCTAACTATTTTTTGAAAAATAGATCAGCAGCTTGTTTCTCATCAATATCCGATGTAGTAGGGACCACAGAAACAAATTTGGTGAGTTTGTCTACAATTACAAGGAGGCAATCGTAACCATCGCTAACTGGCAGTTCTGTAATGAAGTCCATAGTCACCACCTCAAAGGGTCATCCAGGTATTAGGATGGGTGCAACAGTCCCATAGGTGCGTGCCATTCAGATTTGGCCTTCTGACATACATCACAACTAACTACAAATTTTTTGATGTCTCTGCTCATCTGTGGCCAGTAGTAGGTGGCAGCCAGGTGGTTATATGTCCTATGGTACCCTGCATGGGCAGATTCTGCAGGTTCGTCATGTGTTTGACTCATGACTTTTGCTTGCTGATTCCTTGAAATGAATAATCTTAGGTTTTGTTATGGCCCATGCTGCCAAATAAACCCACATTAAACCCCACAACCACCTGCACCATTTCTGGGACCTTTCCGATCACTCAAAGACTGAACAACTGATTTTTGGATTTCTGATGCATCATTCCGAGGTTCCATGTTTCCAAACCTCCAAAGATTCCAAAGTCAAGGTTCTGCTCCTTTGATAGACCACGTGCAGGATCATCGCGTACCTCACTCCTTTGTTCTTCGTTTTATATTGCCCCTTGTACTCTCTTCCCCCCCTTGTCTTTACTTGGTAAAAGATAGTACAAAGACCAGATACATGTATATAAGTCACCAGTCGACTGGACTATTTGCCAGTATGAATATCGACTTAATTCTGTGTCGTAAAAAAAAAAAAAAAAAAAACCAACTCGGTGCCGTCTACGATCACACTCATGACCAAATTATACACAAAACAATCCATAAATTATTGACATGGAACACCCAGGCCCTGATCGGAACCAACCCAATCAAGGCATGAAACAGTTCCAACTTGGACCAGCCCCAGAGGCTCACCCCCCTAACCTCACTTCCCCGAACCACCCAACGGACCCCTCACACCAAGCATCCACATCCTGTGACCGAGTCACTCAATGGACTCACCCAAAACTCCCCCGGTCTCCAAAGGATGAACACCGCCTGAGAACTGATCATAGGGACCACCCCTCTGATTAATCAAGGACAACAATGCATCGACAAGATTCCAAGCCAGTGTAACCTCCCCTGAACACAGTTCTGACAACTCGACAATTCGCAACAAACAGTGGTTGAGTGCCACAAGAAGATCCTGGAAATAACTTGATTTTGCCTGGAATGTGTCCAGACGGGCCAAAAACGTGGAAATCCGATTGAAAGCTTCTGGACCATCTGCCCCCACCACTAGACTACTGGGAACAACACCCCGTCCTGACCGACCACGAGGATGGTCTCTGGATGGTAACAGATCTAAGAAATGCCCCTGCACTATGGAGAGGTTAAAGGAAGGAGAAATCAACTATTCAAACAAACCAAGGGAATCGCGAATCACGATGGCACGAGCCCGCAATGCTACCACATCAGCATCAATGCCCTGCAGGCATCGCACTTCATCCTCAAGACCCCTGTCAAACTCCCCCGACGATGCCCCAGAGAGGAAAAAATGGGAAAGAATTCCAAAACTTCCCGAGGGTCGAGGATCCATGTTCTCCATTGAGGAAAGGCCCCTCCCAGTTCTGCGAACACACCTTTTTATAGACAAACAAACCATCAGCACTTATCGATCAAAACATCCCAGGAAACTGTCCAAAGACTCCCACAGTAATGTCTGTCTTAATTACTGCCCCAATTAAGCTTAGGACCTCGAGGGCTCAGTCCTAGTGGAGGGATACTGTTATGGCCCATGCTGCCAAATAAACCCACATTAAACCCCACAATCACCTGCATCATTTCTGGGACCTTTCTGATCGCTCAAAGACTGAACAACCGATGTCTGGATTTCCGATGCATCATTCCAAGGTTCTGTGTTTCCAAACCTCCAAAGATTCCGAAGTCAAGGTTCTACTCCTTTGATAGACGATGTGCAGGATCATTGCGTACCTCACTCCTTTGTTCTTTGTTTTATATTGCCCCTTGTACTCTCTTCCCCCCCTTGTGTTTACTCGGTAAAAAATAGTACAAAGACCAGATACATGTATATAAGTCACCAGTCAACTAGACTATTCACCAGTATGAATATCGACTTAATTCTGCGTTGTAGTTTCCGATTAAGTTCTGGTAAACTTTCTGACTCTCCAAAATTAGGGACAGACGATCGAGGAGGGTGCAACACATAAGTTGAAGCCAAGTCCCTGTGACCTCGAACCACTTGTACCACCCTATACCAAGAACAGTTCCAAGACCTCCGGTGCTTCCCGACTTTCTGTCCCCATTCTGATTCCAATCCCGAGTCTGTGTCAAGTCCACGTACCGAGACCCATCCGCCGGCAGTGCCAACCGAGCAATTACTCTATATCCACGACCAAGTGCCCGCGTCGCCCGCATAACACTTGGTGCGCCGGTCCCGGCTCGGCACATTCGCCATCCGCACTCCTCGGCTCGTTTCACCTCGGGACTCCCCGTCCTTGTATTATCCTCGGACACGAACCCATTGTTTTATATCCAGCCACTCCTTATTGTTCCATTTCAAGTCACAATCCTATTATATTGCCTTTTATTATTCTATCCCCGCTTTGCATTCCTTGTTCTAATTTTGTTCGTTGTGGACAACGACCACATTGCTCTGCATACCTTGTTGTCCCACATTCCTTATTCCACATGTCGCTTCTTAATCTATATAAGTAGGACATGCATGTACTTACTTCCTCATTCTGGGTATCGACTAGGCTTAGGCCCTTCTACCTTCTTCCTCTCTGTTAAGTCCTCGACTCAGGCCGGCATCTTCAGCATCCCCCTGAGTATCTGTCTGTTACAAATACAGTGGCACACACGGCAAGTAGGGCGCAACGCACGAGTACGTTGAAGCCAACACCACTACTCTTGGCCTGCAGGACTTGGCCATAGTCCGCCCGACCTTTCGACAACACCCTTCGGCAGTCCCGAAGTCCGTCAGAATCCGGCTCCTGACAGTCTGCAACCCTTAGTCCCTCTGTCCCCAGAGTATGAACCCCCCTTCGGAAATCATTTGGAACCCTGTTAAGTCCGCGTGTCAGGTGCTTAGCTAGTACTTCTGAAAGGGCAATCTGGATTAGTGTGAAGGTCCATAATGGGGCCGAGGACCGGAGACGGAAGTCGGACAGACTATGGGCGGAGGCGGAAGCACTGGGAGCTTAGGGTCAGTTGCAGATTGGTTCAATCCGGTCGCTGTAGTGTTTGAGGTCGAAGGGACTTGGCTTCAACTTATGTGTTGCGCCCTCCTCGATTGTCTGTCCCTAATTTCGGAGAGGAGACAGAAGTTTACCGGAAATGAATTGGAAACTAGGTGGTGGACTAAGTTGATATTCGTACTAGCAAACAGTCTAGTCGACCGGGAGACTATATACATGTGACTATCCTTGTACTATCTTTGCCGGTCATAAAACAAGAAGAAAGGGAGTACAAGGGGTCAATATAAAGGAGAAAACAAGGGAGTGAGGTACACAATGGTCCTGCACGTCGGTTATCAAAGTATTGAGTCTTCGGTCGGAGACGGACTCGGGGATGGTGTCTCAGTCATGATGGGAACAGGAGCGGGAACGTGGTTTCTCGGTCGGACTTGTCAGGGATGGGGATTACAGAAAACAATCCTTCGTCCTTTCGGTCGGAAAGGTCTCGGAATAGGGGAGGGTGGTTGTGGGGGTTAGTGTGGGTTGTTGAAAGCATGGGCTATAACAGTATCCCCTCACTAGGACTGAGCCCTCGAGGTCCTAAGCTTGTCTTGCTGTGAATAGGGCGGAAAAGGACGTGGGAATGTTTTTAGGCATTTGAACATAATGGGCATTCTCTGAGTGCCCGCTTGATCCTCCGTATATAAGGAGTTTTCTTTTTATTGTTATTTTTTCCTCTTTGATTCCCCCCCCATGTCGGACTTTACGCAGGATGTCGCGGCAGATGTGTCGGAGGAGATGCATGTCCTGAAAGCCCGGTACGAGGAACAGGTCCATTTACTGGAGGCAAAGCAGTCCCAGCAGGTGGAGGCCGCTCGGCAGGCTGAGGCAAAACAGAAGGCTGAGGCTCTGAGGTTGGCAGAGGAACAGTGGCTGAAGGAGGTAGAGGAGCAGTGGCTGAAGGAGGTAGAGGAGCAGCGGCTGAAGGAGGTAGAGGAGCAGCGGCTGAAGGAGGTAGAGGAGCAGTGGCTGAAGGAGGTAGAGGAGCAGTGGCTGAAGGAGGTAGAGGCGCAGCGGCTGAAGGAGGAGGAAGAAAAGGCCCGTGCTGTTGAACAAGAGGCATTGCTACTGGAGCGTGCCCTTTCACTTGCGCCAGAAAATGGAGTTCGGAGGAGGACAAGAACGAGCCGATTTTTGGGAGTTCTAAAGATTCTGTGTCGGACCACCATTCGTCCGTGGGTCAGGAAACCGTCCCGTCACCGTCCAGGGGGCATTCCAGGGGTGAACATCATTCGGTACCCGTGGTCGGACCCAGTTCCGCTGCATTGAATGTGGACCGGAAACGTTGGGAGCATAAGGAGGAGGGGGCTCATATCTCCACGGCACAGAAGGACCTCGAGAATCAAGTGGTTCGTAAGGTGCGGGAGGTCGGAAGGGAGGTGGGTCTCGGACCCATTGAATCCAGTTGTCGGGTGTTGACTCAGTATCGTCCTGATTTGTATCAGACCGTCATTCCAGAGCACTTCTCGTTTCTGAGGATGGAGGCCTGTGATCTATGTCACAAGCGAGGGAAACGGTGTGAGTGGACAACGTCGGCGAAGACCTGTGTCCCCTGCCAGGCCAGTTGGGTACGGTATGAGGTGGATGGAGTGCCGGTTGTTCGAGGGGCAGCTACGAAGAAGCGGGGGCAGGAGGACGAGGATGTTCCTGAAGCGTCCTCCTCTAAGAGGTCCAGGGTAGAAGTGGTGATTTCCCCTCCCCCGAAGGTTGGCTGTGTGGAGATCGTAGCCGTCCTGGGGTTGATCCAGGAAGCTCTGGTTGGTATGGACGCCCGTCTTTGAGCCCTGGGAGCGGACATCAAGAGGCTGTCCGATGCTTCCGAAATGCAGAACGCTATCCACACCGACAATCGGGACCGTCCGAAGTGGAACTGTCAGTGCGGTGGTCATGCTCCAGCTACTCATGCAACGGGGGATCGGACGGAATCAGATCTGGGTGTGGTGGATGTGACGCCCAAGGCGGGGCGGTCAGTCGATCTGGTCGACTTGGTGTCGGGGCCGGGTGAGGAAGGAAAGGGCAAGGGGGTGGACTTGTTCCAGCATTACGATCCTTCCGATCCGGATATTAATCATTCCGTGTTCTATGATGACTAATTTGTAATTGTTTTGAAAATCAATAATGGTCGTGGTTGGATTCGTGGTGGTCTTGGTCATGGTTGTCCTGGTGTTGTCGCTAGGACAGGGTCAGAAAAAACTCGGGGGTGTCCTGCAAAAATGCGAGTTTTGGTAGTAACCGTGTCAAGGTTTTTTTAGTCAATTTATCATGTTATCAACAAGGGTCTAGGCTAAGCAAGAGATCTACAAGTGGTACCGCTTGTCTAAGGGGCGGCATGGTTTTGAGGGTCACGATTTCCTGAGTGGACATTTCTCAGGGGTCGAATTTGAGTGCTGCAGCTCAGGTACCAAGAGTCAGTTCGGACGTAGGCTAAACAATGTAGTACTTAATACCCTATCGATTGTTGGATCGTGGTGGGTGAGTGTGTGGTGTCCGGTAACTAGAATCTTTGACGGATTTTCAGAGGGTCGTCAAAACTTATCGATGGGGTCATGGGTGTTTCAGGAACTGAAGAGAGTGGATGCGTTGTTTGTTTTGCTCCATGGGCGCTGTCGATTGTTCAACGCGAACAATTGGCGCTGGAGCCAGGGGCCTGTGCCTAATCTTTGGATTCCAAGGTGTCCGATGCTTTGGATTCCTCCTCGACTTCTTCTGCTATGGAGGTTGCGCGTCCTTGGGTGACTGTGGTAGGGGATCTCGGGCATTCTTTGGCTGTGTGACCTGATCTACCACAGAAGAGGCAGAGGTTTTGTTCGAATCGACGTTGGCATTCTTGTGGCGTAAGTTTTCCATCTTTCCCTAATCTGGACGAAAGGTCCGTGGTAGTCCTGCTGCCACTGGATGGGGTCGCAGGTTGGCCTACATTGGCCGTCTTATTGCCGGTGTTAGGGGTGGAGTACGTGTTCACGGAGGTTCTTCCTCTATCATATGGGCGGTTGAAGTTTCGGTTAGAGGCAGATTCTCTGGCGACTTCTGATCGACATTCCCAGTAACAAGCGTCGATGGATTGGGATAGGAGGTGGAGTTGGAGTAGGGAATGCGGTTTTCCTACTCTAGAGATCTCGTCCTTGATCCTCCCGGGAAGTCCGTTGTAGAATTGCCGACGGAGTGCGGCATCGCCCCAGTGGACGCTGGTGGCTAGTCGGTTGAATTCGACTACATAATTCGTGATGTGCTGGTTGCCGCGCATGTGGAGGTTTTCGAGGTCCGCTTTGGCCTCCCCTTCTGGGTCATGGGGTCCAAAGTTGGTCTTGAGTTCAGAAACGAACTTGTCATAGTTGTAGAGCCAGTCTGGCTCATCGGGGGCAGTGAGGGCTGGTTCAAACCAGTCTAGGGCAGTACCGGTCAGGTACGATAACACATAGGTTACCTTGGCGCTGTCGGAGTCGAAAGCATCAGGGCGGTCACAGAAGTTCAGCATACACTGC